>PVJS01037821.1:0-19686 GCA_004027185.1 Glis glis
AACCCAGGGGCGTTCTACCTCCGCACTACACCCCCAGCCCTATTTTTTATACTTTATTTTGAAACCAGGTCTCACGAAGTTGTGGAGGGCCTCACTAAGTAGAGGGAGAGAGAGAGACAGATACAGAGACAGAGAGAAAGAGGGAGAGAGGGAGAGAGCTGAGGCTGGCCACGAACCCGGATCCTCCAGTCTCCGCCTCCCAAAGTACTGGGATTACAAGCGTGCACCACCACGCCCCGCCAAGTTTCTCTCTCTCGCTCTCTTTTTTTCTTGGTACTGGGGACTGAATCCAGGGGTAGTCTACCTCAGCTACATTATCAGCCCTATTTTATTTTTTATTTTGAAACAGGTCGCTAAGTTGCTGAGACTGGCCTCAAACCTGCAA
Source organism: Glis glis (assembly GCA_004027185.1). NCBI lineage: Eukaryota > Metazoa > Chordata > Mammalia > Rodentia > Gliridae > Glis > Glis glis. The sequence goes on from PVJS01037821.1 coordinate 386, forward strand.
TCCTCCTGTCTCAGCCTCCCAAGTACTATGATTACAGGTGTGTACCACCATGCCCAGCTTATATGAAGTATTTAAAGCAGCCAAATTCATAATAGAAAGTAGAATGGTGGTTGTCAGGGATTGAGGAAAGTGAGGGGTTGCTATTCAATGGCTATAGCATTTCTGTCATGCAACATGAAAAAGTTCTAGAGATCTGCTATGTAACAATGTACATATACTTAGTAATATTGTATTATATACTTAAAATTTTGTTAATATGATAGATTCAATTTTATATGTTTTTTCCACAACAAAAAAATAACACTTCAAAAAATTTTAGAACTAAATGTGGTGGTGCATGCCTGTAATCCCAGAACTTGGGAGGTTGAGACAGGAAGATGGCAAGTTCAAGACCAGCCTCAGCAATTGAGAGAGACTCTCAGCAAGCTAGCAAGACCCTGTTTCAAAACAAAAAATAAAATTAAAATATATATATATATAGCTTGGAGGTAGAATGCCTCTCAATTCAATTCCTAGTATCGCATACAAAAAAAATTAGAGATTTTAAGCGGTAGGACACAGATGTGTGAGTTTGCAACTTAAAAGCAGAAACTAAAAGAATAAGAGAAAGAACAGATGGTGAGGAGCAGTGATAATACCAGCTATATATCATGTGTTTCTGTATTAGCCTATGGCCATTTCATTTAATCCTCATAATTTTATGGAGAAGATATTATTATCCTCATTTACAGATGAGAAAACTGAGGCTCAGAGTGAGTCACTGGCCCCAGGTCACTTGGATGATAAATAAAGAAACTTGGATTTGTACCCAGCCCTACCTATATCCAAAACTCATGCTCTTCCCACTTCACCAAACTGCCTTACCCCTTAGGAAACTGCCACAGTTAAGAGTCAGCAGAAGCCGGGCGTGGTGGCACACGCTTGTAATCCCAGTACTTGGGAGGCTGAGACCGGAGGATCCGGGTTCATGGCCAGCCTCAGCTACTTAGTGAGACCCTGTTTCAAAATAAAGAATTAAAAAATGGGGCTGGGGATGTAGCTCAGAGGTAGAATGCCGCTGGGTTCAATCCCCAGTACTGCAAAAAAAAAAAAAAAAAAAGAATCAGCAGAAGGAGGGACTGGGGGTGCAGCTCCAGGGTAGAGCAGTGCTCAGCAAGCATAAGGCTCTGGGTTCGATCCCTAGCAACAACAAAAACAACAAAAGTCAGAAGAAGAAAAAGAGCCAATAAAGGCAGATAAACAGCAATCAGATAAAGGAAAAACAAGAAATGCCCTCATCGAAGCTAAAGGAAGAGAATATTTTAAATAGGCAGGAATATAATCAATAGTACCCAATGCCAACACTCCAACACTGAATGAAATCAACAACAGCCCAAGTCTAAGTATCATCTGTAAAGATGGAGCCTTGGGCCAGGTACAGCAGCAGAGAGAATTTCTGAGAAACAGATACTTTACCCAGAAGTAAGGGGGTTCTTTTTCCCTCTTATCACTGGCAGGCACCTTGGGCTGCCGGTCTCCAGCTACTCCACAGGCCTCAGGCTGAAGCGTGTCCCCCAAGGAGCCCCAGAAGCACTCACTGCACAACACAGGGTCAGATCCAACTGCACTGTGGGGTAAGTGGGCCACTTCCAGCTACAGTTCAACATAAAGCCTGTTTGTTTCTAAACTCTCCTTTAGAAGGACATCATACACTTTCTCTTCACTTCTTCCCTCAACTCTCTGCATCCTAAACAGGCTAAAATCAGGTACACACTTACTGCTTTATCTGCAACCCTACATCCCTATAAATGATCTTTTATACTGCTGCCAGTTATACTCCCTCCCCCACCCTTAAAAGACACAAATTGTTTATGTCATTCTTTGCCTCGAAAATGTCTAGTGCCCTCTCCTGCCTACATTGACTACCTTAGACTAGACTATTCCATAGTTAACAGACTAGACTTACCCTAAACAACTACCCATTCTGCCCAGCTCCCTACATTCATAACACTGTTCATTCTTTTGCAGAGAAAAGAGTGAATCTGATTCCTTTGCACACCCTGTTGTTTTCTTAGAATACATTTTCTTCCATCTTAACTGGCAAACTCCTACTCAACCACATGATTCAGTTCAAAAACCAATTCCACAGCTGGGTGTGGACGCATGCTTATAATCCCAGTACTTGGGAGGCTGAAACGGGAGGATTACAGGTTCACAACCAGCCTCAGCAACTTAGTGAGGCCCTCTGCAAATTAGTGAGACTCTGTTTCAAAACAAAAAATAAAATAGGGCTGAAGTGTAGCTCAGAGATAGAATGCCCCTGGGTTCAATCACTAGTACCACACACACACACACACACAAATAATAATAATAATAATAATTCCATTGCAGTGCTTCCCCAGTCCCCACCATGCTGCTGATAGAGATCACCCCATCTTTGTTCTCATCTCATTTTATTCATATTTCTATGCTCGCACCTGCCATGGATGTGGGGATATATATAAATGGCCACCAATCCCTCAAGGACAGAGACTGTTATTAATCTTTGTATCCCTGGCATTTTGTAGAGGGTCTGGCATAAGGGAGGTTCTCAATGAAAGGAAGGGAGGAGATGGGGGCCTCTAGTGAAAGAAACAAGAAGCATGGAATATTATCAGGGAGTGAGGCAGTTAGTTGATAACAAACTGTAAAATGTGATCTTCCAAATTGAAAGATTTCAAGATACATCAAGCCAGGGAGTCTAAAGGGCTCCTGCCATTCCATAATGAGCAAAAGATACTACTTAACAACTGGTATTCATTCACAGGGACCATCTCCACATTTGCTATGATTGTTACTAGGCAGAAATGTTACTGTGCACAATTAGAATTACTAGTCTAGAGCCAGGCAAGTGGCACATGCCTGTAATCCCAGTACTTGGGAGGCTGAGACAGGATCACAGGTTTGAGGCCAGCTCTGGCAACTTAGCAAGACCCTCAACAACTTAGTGAGACCCTGTTTCAAAATAGAAAAATTTTTTAAATCTGGGAGTGTAACTTGGAGGTAGAACATTCCTAGGTTCAACCCCCAATACCAAAAAAAAAAAAAATTACTAGGTTAGGGTTTCTACCAAACAGCAACCAGTAGCAACTGTGGCAGAATAATGTGGACAAGGGCCTTAACTTTTCAGTACTAATACCTAATTCCCCTCACCTCCAAAAGAGCAAAGGATCAGGAGGAAATGAAAATTTATATTTTGTTAGTCACAAAGGCTCAATCTTTGAGAAAGAGAGATAATGTAACAACCATCTCCAGTTTTAACAAAAGACACAGAACTAGCTTGCCTGTAATCCCAGTACTTGGGAGACTGAGACAGAAGGATCGCAGGTTTGAGGCCAGCACAAGGTAACTTGGTGAGACCCTGTTTGAGAGAGAGAGAGAGAGAGAGTGTGTGTGTATGTGTGTGTGTGTTGGGGGGTGGTATTAGGGATTGAATCCAGGGCCATTTTGCCTCCAATCTATATCCCCATCCCTATTTATTTATTTATTTATTTATTCATTCATTTATTTATTTATTGTGGCACTAGGGATTGAACCCAGGGGCATTCTACCTCCAAGCTACACCCCCAGCCCTATTTTACTCTTTATTTTGAAACAGGGTCTCACTAAGTTGCGGAGGGCCTCACTAAGTAGCTGAGACTGGCCGTGAACCTGTGATCCTCCTGTCTCAGCCTCCCAAGTACTGGGATCACAAGCATGTGCCACCATGCCTGGTTTCCCCCATCCCTTTTTAAATTGCTGAGGCTGGTCTCAAACCTGAGATCCTCCTGTCTCACCCTCCCAAATACTGGGATTACACTCATGCGTCATCATGCCCAGCTAAAAGAATAAACTTTAACAATACAAAACTGCCAAGCATTCCAAGAAGTAAGGTCTGCTAGGTGCTTCGTGGCATGAAAGGTGCTGACAGGCCTTACCCCAGAAGCACACAGACTCCCAGAGTGTCTGTGGTGGAGAGAATCACCCCATTGTGACAGGTTTGCTTAAGGCTCTGGGAATGGGAGGGGCAGGAGGTTCTCACTGTGAAGGGTGCAATCCTATGGGTGACTCAAGCCATTTTCCACTATCCCGGCTGTTGCAGACTTTCTTAATGGCCCTGCACAAAGTCCCACACATGTGCCTTCTCTCAGACCTCAAGCTAAGCTCCAAACAGTGAGAAGACTAATCTATCATCAGCTAGCAAACCTCACATTGCCTGCTGCAGGGTCTCAACTCCAAGGCAGAAATAATAACGTGCTCTCATCAAGTCTGTAATTCTACTCCCAGGCCGTTGGTCCCAAGGAACAGAAGCCAGTTTGCACTTGACTATAGTGTGCTGATTTAAACACATACTCCATTTCTTCCAAAGGCAGACACCTGTCATAGCAAGGGAGTTGGCACAGCAGTTTTTCAATCTATTGTATCAGGTCAGGCTGGCCCAACTTACTAGACAGGTCCTAGTTCCACAGCAGCAGGAAAACCAGGAGAATTTCGACCTGGTACCAATCTGGGTTCCAATGTGGGATTTCTATACCGCACTGATTAGGTCATCTGTGGTTCTGCAGGTTCCCAATCAACATCAGTGGATCTCTCCCCAGCGTGCACGAGAGAGGTGCTGGTGTGGGAAGGATGACTGAAGCCATTTAAACGCCTGGAGCTGCTGGGAGGAAAGCTTCAGAGTGAAACAGGGCAGTGATACGATGAGCACATGTGGGAGCTGCCGACTGAGTGAGAGAGACACTTGGCACCTGTCCCACCATGAAATTAACTGGATAATAAAACATCTGAGCCAGCTGGCCACTAAGCCTGCAGACGGCTATCCTTGGAGGGCAAGAGGCTGAGAGCGATCAGAGGGCTCTTCAGCGGCCCAGGTATCCCCTTCTACTCTAGTAGATTTTAAAAATGAAGTTAAAAACCAACATTCAGAGCTCTGAATACATGTTTTAAGACCCAATAATTCCACTTCTAGACCTCTATCCAAAACAACAACAAAAATCAGAGATATACAGAAAAATTTATTCCAAGAATGTCCATTATCATATTATAGCAATGAAAATTTAGAAAGGTATATACCCCACATTTGGGGAATGTTAAATGATCCTGCCATTCCATGGAACTCTATACAGCTATTAAAAATCATGGTATAAGCCGGGCGTGGTGGCGCACGCTTGTGATCCCAGTACTTGGGAGGCGGAGACCGGAGGATCCGGGTTTGCGGCTAGCCTCAGCTACTTAGTGAGGCCCTCTGCAACTTCGTGAGACCCGGTTTCAAAATAAAGTATAAAAAATAGGGCCGGGGGTGTAGCTTGGAGGTAGAACACCCCTGGGTTCAATCCCCGGTACCACAAAAAAAAAAATTCCCCGTGCTTTCCATAAGGACAACATAGTATATCTATTTATCATCAGAAAAAAAAATCCAAATTTTTTTCTGGGGTCCATGTTTCAGAAGAAAAGAAAGCCCCGCCCCCAAAGACTCTCTAAGGGGGCAAGTTGGGGTGTGAAGGCCTGTCCTGCTTGCCTAGATATGGCAACAGGGGACAGGCTTCTTGGCTGGGAGACTTTGCCATGAGCCCAAAGTTAAAGCCAAAAGATAATGAGAAAAGCCAGGCACAGTGGTGCACACCTGTAATCCCAGTACCTGGGAGGCTAAGACTGGAGAATTGCAGGTTCCCGGCCAGCCTCAGCAATTTAGCAAGACCCTCAGCAACTTAGTGAGACCCATTTCAAAATAGAAAAACAATAAATAAATAAAAAGGGCTGGGGGTATAGCTTAGAAGTAGAATGCCCCCGGTTCAATCCCTAGTACCATCCTGCCCCCCCAAAAAAAATCATTTGGCAGAAATGATTTGACAAACATACCAAAACTAACAGAATCAAAAAAGGTCTGAGTTTGCTCTCAGTAGCCACCTTTTTCACTTAGCCAACAAAATTGCCCCTGTTCAAAATGTACCAGAGACCCCTCATTTGGAATTTCCTACAGATGAGCAGTACCATCTTCCCAATGTGTTCCATAGTGGTACATTTTCATTCTTTGAAATTGGATTTAGCCAGGCGTAGTGGCGCATGCTTGTAATCCCAGTACTTGAGAGGCTGAGATAGGAGGATCACAGGTTCAAAGTCAGCCTCGGCAACTTAGGGAGGCTCTCAGCAACCCAGTGAGACTCTGTTTCCAAATAAGAAATAAAATCAGGATTGGGGTGTAGCTTGGAGGTAGAATGCCTCTGGGTTCAATCCAAAAGAAAGAAAAGAGACAAGATGAGACGAGACGAGACGAGAAGAGAGAAGGAAATTGGATTTAGCCAGGAGTAGTAGCACATGCTTATAGTCACAGTACTTGGGAGGCTGAAACAGGAGGATCGCAGGTTTTAAGCCAGTTTCAACAACTAGTGAGGCTCTCAGCAACTTAGTGAGACCCTGTTTCCAAATAAGAAATAAAATAGGTCTGGGAGTGTAGCCCGGAGGTAGAAGGCCCCTGGGCTTCAAAAAAAAGTACCACAAAAAAAGAAAAGAAAAAAATAGGATTTAATTTTGACTTGAGTAATATCATTTTTTGGCCACAAATAAGTGCCTATGGAGTTTCTTATTAAGGTCATCTTCTGGCACTGGAGAGAAAAAAACAAACACACAAAAATGTGGTTAAATAAATGTATACAGGATAGACACAGTTGTCAGAATACTTTTTTCAACCTCCTATGGTGACTTCTATCTTTTTTTTTTTTTTTTTTGGTACTGGGGATTGAACCCCGGGGTATTCTACCACCAAGCTACACCACCAGCCCTATTTTTTATTCTTTATTTTGAAACAGGGTCTCACTAAGTTGTGGAGGACCTCACTAAGTAGCTGAGGCTGGCCTCGAACCTGCGATTCTCCTGTCTCAGCCTCCCAAGCACTGGAATTACAAGCGTGTGCCACCATGCCCGGCTTCCTATGGTGACTTCTGAAGGGCATTTGGATACCTAAGTTTAGTTCATGTGCTAAACACTTGTGCTGGTGAAGGAGCTACAAGGATAAATGAGATACAGTTCCCACCTTTGGCTACAGTACAGCTAACATCTACTGGGCCCTACTCTTCAATATCTCACTTAGTCCTCACAATATCTTGTGGGGTAAATTCTATTATAATCTCTATTCTTACAAATGAGGAAACTGAAGTTTACAAAAGTTACAGAAAACCTACCTGAGAAATGAAGACTAGCAGAAAAATCAAATTTTTAGTAAAACAACAATGGGATATGCTCTAAAATAAGTACATTTAAGGTACTTTGACAACACAGACGAGGGAGAGAGAATAATTCTACCTGAAAGTACAAAAACAAAAGCTAAGGCCAGGCATGGTGGCGCATGCTTGTTATCCCAGTACTTGGGAGGCTGAGACCGGAGGATCCAGGTTCTCGGCCAGCCTCAGATATCTCTCTCTCCTCTCTCTCTCTCTCTCTCTCTCTCTCTCTCTCTCTACTTAGTGAGGCCCTCGGCAACTTCATGAGACCCGGCTTCAAAATAAAGTATAAAAAATAGGGCCGGGGTTGTAGCTCAGAGGTAGAATGCCCCTGGGTTCCATCCCCGGTACCGCAAAAAAAAAAAAAAAAAAAAAAAAAAGCTATAAGGGAACGTGAGAATTAAGCAGGGCACTAGAGGATACATAGAAGTTTATACAAAGGGAAAAGAACAGTAGGATTCCAGGCAAAGAGAACAGGAGAGTATATGCAAAAGAAGAGAAGGGGGAAAGTCATGGATATATTGAGGTAGACTGCTTCAAGAGACAACAGTCATTATCTCACATTCCTATCACAAATTGCTCTCAGCAAAGGCTAGGGAACCACTTTCTCATCACTCCACCTCTGTGCCTCCCTAGTTAACCCTTAACTACCAATCGCATCACAGGCCTGGGCTCTGCCAAAGAGCAGGACCTGGGCCGGTAGTTCCATGCCTTCCAAAGAAGTCCATCTGGGCAGCAGTCACCCCAGTGGTTAGGTTCTGGACAGGTTTGAGAAGTTAAGGTCCTCCAGAAACAGCAGCAGCAATGGGATACATTACACCCCAATCCTGGCATCACGGCAGCAAAGATTCATGGGAAATAGGGGACTTGAACTTCAAAAACCTTGTACAAGGTCTATTCCCCACAAGGCTCCCTTCAACGGTTACTCACTAGATGGTGGAATGGCTTCAAGCTGAACCAAGTCAAGAAAAGCAAGTGAGAGCCAGGTGTGCTGGCACACACCTGTAATCCTAGTACTTGGGAGGCTGGGACAGGATGATCACAGGCTCGAGGCCAGCTTCAGAAACTTAGCGAAGCCCTCTGCAACTTAGACCCTGTTTCAAAAATAAAAAATAAAATAGGGTTGGGGGTATAACTCAGAGGTAGACTGCCCCTGGGTTCAATCCCCAGTACCCCCCCAAAAAAGTGAGTAACTAATGAAGAAGGGAGCCACTTACCTCTTTCTGTCATCCCTCTGGAATCCATAAAGACACAAGTGAAATGAAGAAGGGAAGCAGTTATTCGCCATAATCGGGACAGTGGGTGAAATGCAACCCACAGGAGGGTTTGACAAAGGCAGTGGTTTGTATCTAACTCTGCCTCACAGAGATATTGTTGCATACTATATATCTTATGCTATAAAGACTATTACATAGTATATATATAAAGCAAATCCCACTGAATGAAAGATTAGAAACAGAACACAGTTCAAGGGGGTTAGTGTGGAGAGAACAGATTTATTACCTTCATTCCAAAGCACCATACTGCTGCTTTGAGACAGAAAAGTACCCAGTGTGTTATATACGTATGCTTGGTCAGACCTGAGCATCCTTCCCTACTTCACATGGTCAGCAGCATAATAATATTAGCCATCATGGCTGACACACTCCCAGCACTGTTATCTCCTTAGCAGGACAGAGGAACCCTATTCTCAGGCCAGTCAAGCCCTGGGTTAACCAATATGAGACACCCAGAATGGTGCCTGGTCCATAATGGACATTTCCCGAGTGCTTACCATTATTTCTAGTATCACTAGTGCAAGGATAGTCCTCCAGTCTCAACCATCCTAACTACCCTATAGTGAGATCAAGACATGGAGACAAACATGTGGATGGGTGACGGGGGCTACCACCCACAACTCAGACTATGGCCTGGTCCAGCCCATCCTGGACCAAGGCAGGACCAAGGACTCACTATGATTCAAAGAAGTCTTTGAGAGAAGAAAGAGTACAAAGAGGAAGAATTAACATTTGGTGAATCCTGACCTTGCTCCAGACACTGAAGTGTGTGTGTGTGTGTGTGTGTGTGTGTGTGTGTGTGTACATGTCTGTCTTCCCACTGCAATGAGTGTTTCTGAGTCCATCCTAGAGATGTAGAACCAGAAGGACATGGTGAAGAGCCCCAGTGTCTGCAGGGGGAGCTGCTTCTGCTGTGGCCCCATTCAGGACATTCCCCATGATAGGTACATCTTGTCAGCTACTCATTCTTTTCTAGCAGTGTTAAACAGGGCAAACAAAGGGAGAAAAATAGAATCACCTGATGGGTGGTGGGCTGAGAAAACATGATTGTCAAGCTGGTCTCAATATAACCACTTCCAACAGCTGAAATAGCCCTTCCTAGGGTGCAGTTTCAAACCTTTACACCTCTGAGAGGATCAAGCCAAGAGCAGCCTGTTCTATTAGCCTCAGTAAGAAGTCAGGAGGGTCACAGGAAACTGGGGACCAAGGCAACTCTCATTTAGGGAGCCAAAAAGGACTCCTCTGTGCATGTTTTACAGGAGAACAAGGCCCACTCATCAGACCTGCACTTTGTTCCTAAAGCACTCAGAATAGAGTGGGAGTTATGAGTGGTGTGGTCTCCTGAGAGCCTCAAGACTGTACCTGGGTCCACGCTACACCTGATTCACACATGCCTTGGCCACCCTAGTGATTATCTGTTCATCTAAACCCTTGAGAAAAAGTGGAACCAAAAGAAAAGTTATATTCTCCAATTCTATGAACTTTTCGGGGGGGTACTAGGGATTGAATCCAAGGGCATTCTACCTCTGAGGTACACCCCCAAACCTTTTTTATTTTGAAACAAGGTCTCACTAAGTTGCTCAGGCTAGCCTTGAACCTGTAATCCTCCTGTCTCAACCTCCCAAGTACTGAGATTACATGCGCGTGCCACTGCGCCTGGCTGGACAAATAAATCTTCTATAGTTTCCATCCACTCCACCACCTGTCCATCTTCAGAAAGCCATGTCCGTTTTCTATCAGAAGAATGACACTAAGGCTAACAGGTTGTAAAGCCACACCAAGGAGCTCGATATTCCAGGAGAGGCCGGGGATTCCTAAGAGCCTCTTCTTCTACTGAAGGAATGTGCAGGTTAAGTTCGATAATCCGACCACAAATTTCATAAATCAAGGAGGAGAAAGGCCTGCTGCTGGGAAGCATCATGCCCAGGAATATAGAAAAATCCCCCCAACACCAGCAACAGGGCAAGAAATGGGGACTTTGGTATGGAACAAGGATACATTCTAGCATCGTCCTTCATCCAGTCCCTTAACAAGATCTAAGAACTAGAAGAACTCTGAGAAGCACCCTGATTTCTGCCCCTTCTTCCCCTTGAGCCAGATGAAGAATCCAAACCCTCTATCCCCTCCTAAAACTTCCTCTGTCAGGGAAGTGAGAACAACAGTTGATGTGCCTCGTTTCTGTAAAGACCTGTCTGATACATGATGAGCAGGCAGAGCCCAGGACCTAAAAGGGATTGGCTCCAGCTGTCAAGTGTTGGGGGGGGGGGTGTACGGGGTGTGGGGACAGAAAAGGGAAGAGAAGATCGAGATCAACAGAATAATGCTGTCTACAGGCTTAATATCTCTTATCTGAATGCTTGAGACCAAAGTGTTTCAGAGTTTTTTGGATTTTGTAATATTTGCATAGACTTCACCAGTTGAGTATCCCTAATCAAAAAATCCAAAATCCAAAATGTTCTGAAATCTGAAACTTGTTGAGTGCTGACATGATGCTCAAAAAGTTTCAGATTTTGCCAGCCATGGTGGTGAATGCCTGTAATCCCAATACTTGAGAGGCTGAGACTGGAGGATTGCAAGTTCAAGGCCAGCCTCAGCAATTTAGCGAGACTCTGCTTCAAAATAAAAAAGGCTGGGGGGTGTAGCTCAGTGGTAGAGTACTCCTGGGTTCAATCCCCAGTACCACAAAAAAATAGTAAGTTACAGATTTTGGAGCATTTCAGATTTTGGATTTATAGATTAGAGATGCTCAAACTATATATCCCTTTACGGAATACAAAGCTGTTCAGATATGTTTCCTAGAAAAAGAGTTCTTCAAGAGCTAGTAAAAGATGTATCCTGGCAGGAAGGGAGTCCAGGTCTCCTGTAGGCCACTCCTCTCATCCCAATACAAATCCCTTTTCCCTTTTCCTCCCTTGACATACTCCAACTCTTTGCACACCCCATGGTTGCTCAGGATCCAGAATCCTGACTGCTGATTGAAAGAGGGATTGTCTGAGCACCCTCCTCTGCACATGGAAAATAAAACCACCTATTAACTAGAGAAGGGGAAATAAAATATTTCACTCTTTTTCCTCCCTAATAGCCAAAAAAATCCTGCAAATTCATTCCTCTCATTTATGATCAGTGAGGAGTTTGTCAATAATGCAAAGAAAATACTATTTCCTTTAAATATTATTTTAATAAAAAAGACACTTCCTCCAAAGTGGTTAATTTGCACTTTACAAAGGCATTCATCAACCTGCATTCCTCCCTCCACCCCCTTCCCACTCCCTGTTTTCTTCAGATGGGACTCTGACTCACTGTCGACACAGGACTCGAAAACCCAGCCCAGGAAACCCAGCTACACCTAGGTGAGGTTGCAGGGCCTGATGGCAAGAGCCCTCCACCCACACTTCTGGGCCGCCTCAAAGGAAAAAGGGAGTGCCCCCGCCCTGCTGAGTGGGAGAGGGCCGGCGACATTGCTTATATGCCCAGTCAAGCAAAAGAACAGGCTGTTGCTGCAAATCCTGAGGAGATCCTCTCCTACTCAGGACTACATTTATAAATGCTGTTCTTCTGCATAACTGCCTAAACACACAAAGAATATGGCCAGCTCAGAACAGAAGGGCCCACAAGTTGTTGAAGGAAAGTAAAGACCCCACAGGACACATACAGTTTAGTGTTCACACAATTAGCAAGGACAAAGGGCAGCCTGAAGCCTTGTAATACCTCTAAGGTTGTTGAGTCCCTCCAGGAACTTCTGGTACTTGTAAGCGTTCATGCCTCCGCCCAGCTGTGTTGGTTCAGTGGCTGGCAGTAGGTACCATGGTGCAGTGACAGCTGAGAAGTGAGAACGTGCGAACTGCTGATCTCTACTCCCGCTTCTACTAGCCCCCAAGAACTGGACTTTGACCACACACACAAGTGACGTCATCACAGAAGCCTCATTACATTACAGCCCTTTTGTGCGCCCTCATTTGTTGCGGAGACCGGAAATACCTCCCCAGGAGAGGCCAGCCCCTCCTTTGTGCAAATGAGCCAGGAGACCACAACAGCCCCTGCCTGTCATCTGCCACCTCATCTGCCACCTTCTCACTAGACCCTGGCCCAGGCTCCACTGGGATTACTGCTCCTCTTGCTTAACTCTCGGGAGAAATGCTTAAATGCTTTTCAGGATACCAGTTTGGAGTTCATTTAACATCTGAGGACAAACTCTTTAAAGGGCCACGCTTGCCACAAGAACATAGGTCACCTCAACAGGAGCTCTTGGGTAAATATCACATGGCAAAGGGACAGGTTTCACAAAATAAACAACCAACTATGCACTCTCCTTGCAGCAGTCATGTTTACAGACTGGAATACAGCCACACAACACAGGAGAGTGCACACAACACAGTCCCTGGGAGGGGAAGAAAGCCACAGACGCTGTCAAGCACATTCCCTAAATGCTCAGAGTAACAACTGGGAAGGCAAGGCCTTCTCCAGAGGTAACGAAGGAGAAAATGCAGGTCCAACTCAGGGCACGACTGCACTCAGCCAAATGGATCCTGAGTTGCTTCAAAGTGTCAGGGGCTGCTATAAATTTCCTTCTACTCTATTTCTCTCAAAAAGATGACCAACCCAATAGTCACAGACTCTTAGGATAAGCTACAAATATGATAATTAGAGGGGGAAACCCTGAAGTTTCTATAGCACCTTTGTTGTAAGGAACTCAAAGTGGCTTATTGGTATTACTATACTCATCTTTGAAACTGTTTTTATGAAAATAATTGTAACTTTCCATTTACATATGAGAAGAAAGACTGAGGCTAATAATCTGCCCAAAAGTCGCACATCAAGCCAATGAGACAGTTTGGAAAGAACTTGTGGTTCCCAAATCTGAGCTGGTACTTCTGCTCATCTTTTCATGAAAGCCTTGGCATCCTGGAAACCCAGGAGCAACTAATGGAGCCGGACCCCACTGACTAACCCCCTCCTAGGAGACACACCACCCCACTCCACCCCCACCAAGGTCTAAAGTTGGCTCCCAGGCTGCCATTCAGTGACATAGGGTAGAATTAGCAGTGAGTCAAATATAATATTCTGCACAATTCCCAATTATAAGCCGGGAATCTCAGTACTTGAGAGGCTAAGACTAGAGAATCACAGGTTTGATACCACCCTCAGCAAGTAGTAAAACTTTCATCAACCTAGCAAGACCCCGTTTCAAAAATAAAAATAAGCCGGGCGTGGTGGTGCACACTTGTAATCCCAGTATTTGGGAGGCTGAGACCGGAGGATTGCAGGTTCGAGGCCAGCCTTAACAATTTAGCAAGACCTTCAACAACTTGGAGAGACCCTTGTTCAAAATAAAAAATAAAAGGGCTGGGGGTAGAATGCCCCTGGGTTTAATCCCCAGTACCCCCCAAAAAAGGACAAAGATTCTATGATGCACTACTGTTAGAATCACAATTTAAAATCACCTAGTCCAGCGGACCAACTACATGATCTACTCGTGGAACCTGGTTTCTTCATCTATAAGGATGTGGACTCAAAAAGGCAAACAATAAATAGTTCAGGTCGTGTATATTTGTTTTCCTGGAGTTACGCCATTTATTTCTCTAGGAAGAGTATAGAGCACAGTGGAAAGAGTTAATACCTAGAGAGTCTTATAAAATGCTATGTGTTTTTTTGTGTGTGTGTGGTACTGGAATTGAACCCAGGGACATTCTGTCTCTGAGCTACACCCCCAGCCTTATTTTTTTTTTTATTTTGAAACAGGGTCTTGCTAAGTTGGGGAGGGCCTCACTAAGTTGCTTAGGCTGAGATCGAATCTGCCATCCTCCTGTCTCAGCCTCTCAAGTACTGGGAATACAGATGTGCACCATCACACCCAGCTTAAAATGCTAGGTTTCTTCTTGTTTTTTGGTGGTAGTGGGGATTGAACCCAGAGGTGTTCTACCTCTGAGCTATACCCCCAGCCCTATTTTATTTTTATTTTGAAACAGGGTCTCATAACTTGTGTAGGGCTTCACTAAATTGCTGAGGCTGGCCATGAACCTGCAATCCTCCCATCTCGGCCTCCCAAATACTGGGATTACAAATGTGTACCACCACGCCCAGTTAAATGTTAGTTCTTAAAGAAAAAAAAATTTTTTTTTTGGCAGTACTGGGGATTGAACCCAGGGGCATTCTACCTCCGAGCTCCACCCCCAACACTATTTTTTATTCTTTATTTTGAAACAGGGTCTCACTAAGTTGCAGAGGCCCTCACTAAGTAGCTGAGACTGGCCACAAACCTGCAATCCTCCTGTCTCAGCCTCGAAAGTACTGGGATTACAAGAATGTGCCACCACGCCCGGCTAGTTCTTAACTTTTTTTAGGTCATAAACCCCACTAAGAATCTGATGAAAACTCAGGATACTCTTCCCTAGAAAAAGGCACATAGTCAGCTAGGTGTGGTGGTACACACCTATAATCCCAGTACTTGGGAGGCTGAGACAGGAGGATTGCAGGTTCCTGGCCAGTCTCAGCAATTTAGCAAGGTCCTCAGCAACTTAGTGAGACCCTGTTTCAAAATAAGAAGTAAAATAGGGCTGGGGTGTAGCTCAGAGGTAGAATGCTCCTGGGTTCAATCCGAAAGAAAGGAGGGAGGGAGGGAGGGAGGGAGGGAGGGAGGGAAGGAAGGAAGGAAGGAAGGAAGGAAGGAAGGAAGGAAGGAAGGAATTCATCTATATACGAGTTTTTGTTTCCTAGTGGAGGAGGGTCAGTGAACCTCAGGTAAAGCATCCCTGAGCTGACCACTGAAATCTCTTCTGTGTCTTGACCTAGAAACACAGTATGATCTGAATGTAAGTGCTGAAAAGAATAAGGTAAAAAAGCCCCTCCACAACTTCGTGAGACCCGGTTTCAAAATAAAGGATAAAAAATAGGGCTAGGGGCGTAGCTCGGAGGTAGAATGCCCCTGGGTTCAATCCCCGGTACTGCAAAAAAAAAAAAAAAAAAAAAAAAAAAAGAATAAGGTAAAAAAAAAATGATCCATCAGCCAGAAAAGAGCTGGTCCGTCTGCTGCGTCTATTCAGAGACTCCTCCACCTCAAGGAGGAAAGCAGACTAAAGTGCATTCTAACAGCAGGAACAACTGACTTAAAATAGCCACTTGAACTAAGTGCATTTAAAAGACAACACATGCTAGTCTGTCATTTCCTCTGTGTGTTTCACCATTAAAATTGTTTAATAACATTTTATCAGATAAAAATTAAACAAAAACAAGGATGTTTGGAATGATGGAATGAACGATGGTTCCAAACTGAGGCAACTGGAGCGGGTGCAATGGTCTGGATTCCAGTTGCATTTTGGGGGACAGGGACCTTTCCCCAGAAGCAGCATTTCAAAGCCCCACAGTCCAATACCTCTACATACTCTTTATGGATGTTCATCTTTTACCCTCCAATAGGTCCCAGAAAGGTGAGTCATGAGAGAGAACCTCAGGTGGTAATACAGATTCTGCCCTAAGTTCCAGACACAGACAGACAAAAGCAACTGGCTTCGGATCTGGCCGTCTACAGGGACTCTCTGGCCAGCTGCTGACAAAGGGGAAAAAAGGCCGGCTGTCTCCAACAGCCTTTACAGAGGCACAGACACCTAGGAGCTGAGTGGAACTTGATTGAATGCAGCCAGATCAGGAAGAACAGACTATAGTGCCTGAGGTGTGGTCCAAGGGACTTCCAACTACAATGACAGGACGACTATTCAAAAGCAATACCCTGCCCTGCCTCCAGTGGGCTCAGGGACAGAGTCCAGGCAACAGAAAGGCCCACGTCAGGTTTAGGATACTGCTCCTGAAACAGAAGAGCAAGTTTGCTAACAGAAGTACAACTGAGAACAAAGATCTAGGCCGATGAAGAGAGACCAAGTCCTAAATTAGAGCTCCCCCAGCTTCCCAAAACCCTTCTAGAAACCAGTACCTTCCCCAATTCCTTTGAATCAATCCTCCTAAAACCAAAGGTCCTCTTCCCACAGAGAACCCCCATATCAGGTCAGTGCAACTAAACCTGGTCAGCCAGATGAAGGAATGTGTTCAATCATTCATTCCACATATCCTTGCTGCCTGCTTACCAGGTACTGGTAAAGTGCTGGGGACACAGATCTCAGAGCCTCATGAGAGACAGCAGAAGAAAGAAAAGGTGGTGGCGCACACTTGTAATCCCAGTACTTGGGAGGCTGAGATCGGAGGATCCAGGTTCGCGGCCAGCCTCAGCTACTTAGTGAGGCCCTCTGCAACTTAGTGAGACCCTGTTTTAAAATAAAGAATAAAAAATAGGGCTGGGAGTATAGCCCGGAGGTAGAATGCTCCTGGGTTCAATCCCTGGTACCACAAAAAAAAAAAAAAGAGAGAGAGAGAGACAGAAATGGCAGTATCCTCAGATTCAGAGATGAGGGTCAAGGGATAATCAACCTAAGGACACAGCTGACATCCAACTGCTCACTCTCCAGACAAACCCTGAAGACTCAAGGCTCAGGGCCACAAAAAGAAACTCCCCTCATATAAATACATAATTTTCTGTAAGGAAGGGCTGACACACCCAGTTGTCACTATGCCCCCCAAAACAGCTGTTGGCCCAGAAGAGAGCAAAAGTGTCTTGGTGACTTCAGAAGCCAGTAACAAAAGCTGGTGCCAGCTTCAGGGTCCTATTCAGGGAGCAACAAAGATCACTTTCTTCATTGTCTCCCCCTGGCAGCAGTGTCTGAGGGAGAGAAGGGTTGAATTACACCTTGTCCCTCTGGCCTGCTGGAGAGAAAATGAGTTTGCCATCTGAAGAAAGGGTTATTCCAGGGCCAAAGCTGCCTCTGCAGGGCTGAGGAAAAGAAGACAAAAGAAGTCAGGCCTCATGCCTAGACAGAGGGGACGAAAATCACAAGACCCAAGGAGGCTTTTACTGTAAGTTAACTAAGTGCAGGTCTGGCCAAAAGGGTGCAAGCAGCTCCACCCATCAGGTTCCCGCCCCAGGCCTGGTGAGGTGCTTGGTGTAGATTAGATCTATGCTACAGGGCTTGACAATGAGTTTAAAGGGCATGGTGGTACAAGTCTGTAACCCTAGTACTTGGGAGGCTGAGACAGGAAAATCACAAGTTTGAGGTCAGCCTCAGCAACTTCACAAGACCCTCAGCAGCATAGCAAGACACCATTTCAAAACAAAAACTAAAAAGACTGGGGGTATAGATGGAAGGTAGAATACCCCTGGGTTCAATCCCCAGTACCAAAAAAAGAGAGAGAGAGAGAGAGAGAGAGAGAGGGAAAGAGACCAACCCATGCCTCAGGCCACAGACCCTTGAATCAACTCATTCTCCTTGATCTTTTTCTTTTTGGCCATGAGGCCTATGGAGAAATGGTTGAGTCCTTTCCTCTCTATATTGGCCATGCAATAGTACAAGACCAAATAAGGTAAGAAATCACTGAGCAATGGGATGAAAGGCAAAACTACCTACTCTAAGGTGAACCTGCACATACATGACCTCAGATTGCAGCCTCCCCTGCAATCAAACTTCCCTTCTCAGTTTATAAATCACAAAAAACCTAGAAGACTCATTGCCAGGCATTCTGAGGACCTAAGAAAAAGATCAGAAACAAGAGTCACTTATCACTGGAACAAGGTTCTAGACTTCCAGTAGAGAGATGAGAGGGAAGGAATTTTATTTCAATAAAAGCATATTGAGCCACATGCAGTGGTGCACACTATTTAGGAGGCTGATGCAGGAGGCTCCCAAGTCATAGGCCAGCCTCAGCAACTTAGGGATACACTGTCTCAAAATAAAATATAAAAAAGGGCTGGGGTGTAGTCCAGTGGTAGAGCCTACAGTAGTAGATAGAGCACCTACTACTGGAGGGGAAAAAAGCATACTGAAACAGCCCCACGCACCCAGGTGTAACAGCTTCCCACCTCCATTAACTCTATCAGGACCAAGAGGATACAGCTAAAGGTAGGCGCCTGCTTCAAAGAACCTCACTTAGCTATTCTGACAAACCTAGGAGGAGAAAAGTGCTGGTTCAATTCACCTGGGCTCCTCTGCCAGAAAATTCAATGTTTCCAGAAACACAGGCCACCAACTTCCAGTAGCATTGTTTTGTTGCTTTTGAGCAGAGGAAAGAGGCAAAATAAACATTTTTAAGAAGTCAGATTCCAGGCACTAAAAATAGTATAATGGAATTTTCCTTTGAAGTTGCCCTTTGCTAACAATGAGGTTATATTTTAAAACAAAGTCCAAGACAGGATATATGGTGGTGACTCCAGGATGACCAGAGTATGAGTTCTGAGACAATCCTGAGAGAACATCACAATGGTAAGGAAGTGCTAAAAGCACCTAATAGATAGAACCTCAATTAGGGTGTCAACATCTGCTTAACGAGTAGGGGTTACATCTGTATCTCTATGGTATTATCTATACTTGTATATATGCTTGAAATAGTCATAATAAAAAATAAAAATTCCCAGGCATGGTGGCACATGCCAGTAATCCCAGTATTTGGGAGGCTGAGACAAGAGGAGCGAAGGCTGGAGGACAGCCTCAGCAACTTAGTGAGGTTCTCATCAACTAAGCGAGACCCTGTTTCCAAATGAAAAATAAAACAGGGCTGGGGCCGGGTGTGGTGGCACACATTTGTAATACCAGTATTTGGGAGGCTGAAACAGGAGGATCACAGGTTCGTGGCCAGCCTCAGCTACTTAGTGAGGCCTTCCACAACTTACTGTGACCCTGTTTCAAAATAAAGAATAAAAAATAGGGCTGGGGGTATAGCTCAGAGGTAGAATGCCCCTGGGTTCAATCCCCAGTACCGCAAAAAAAAAAAAAAA
>PVJS01037822.1:0-19709 GCA_004027185.1 Glis glis
AAAAAAAAAAAAAAAAAAAAAAAAAACTCAAGGTGAGCAATGAGGTTTCTATAGTGCTGATTCTTAATAATTATAAGGGTCATTTGCTTTGTTTGAAAAGCATATTTTTTGCTACTCCTAGAAGAGTTAGGTACTGATGATATAACTTGTATTTGTTGGTTTCTTTCTCCTAAAAGCTTTGAGGCATTTCTCCATTGAAATGCTCAGATATATAACAAGTTCCTTATTAAAGAGAATAGGAGCCCAGCATGGTGGTGAACACCTATAATCCCAGTACTTCAGAGGGTGAGACAGAAAGGTTGGAGGTTTGAGGACAGCCTCAGCAATGTAGCAAGACTCTCAGCAACCTAGTGAGACACTGTTTCAAAACAAAACATAAAAAAGAGCAGGGTTGGGGGTATAGCTTGGAGGTAGAATGCCCCTAGGTTCAATCCCCAGTACTACAAAAAAATTAATTAAAGAGAATAGGAATGCTACTTATGCTTCAAAATTACTTTCAATCTTAGAATCAATAACTGTAGGAAATTTAAAAAATCATTTGAGTAACAGCATTAATAAAGACTATGAAAATGAATTCAGTGGATTTTCACAGACTCCTACTATGAAAATGATCTGCTGTTTGTAGTCTGTAACTTCCAGTTGTTTTTCAGACAGGTCAATGGTGATGCCGGTTTTCCAAGCTTACCCTTCCTCAAGGGAATCTTTCACAAGCTTCTATCCCACTACTGCTATCATAGAGACAAAAACAAATGCAAGTAGGTTTTGTAATCATAACACCATGGAGCAAATAGCAGCATTAAAAACTGAAGTCAGCTTTTGTGACTTCCTGTAGGAGCTTCTTTCGACAGCACAACATTTCAAGGCACTAAACTAGGTGTGGAAGTGATCTGAGGAGCCGTCTTTCCTAAGGCTGTCCATATGTTGGGGTAGGCTTGGATCCAGTCCTGCCTAGAATTTGGGGAACTAACTAATGAGTCCTGGTGTTTCTTCCTGCTGACAATCCTATATGCCATTATAAATCTTTCAAGTTATGCAGCTTCCTAAACAGGTTTTGAACAATTAAACATTAAATTCATTACAGAAGCAGACGGTGAACCTTCATTATCATGACTTTCAAAATTAAAAGCTTTCCTGTTGCTTTATTTAATTATCTAAATACGAGGATTTCAGCATCAAAGAATCTCAAGTAGAATTTTAGGGGTGCATGAGTATAATCAAAGTGGGGAGAGGCAGGAACAGATTGCCTTTAACATCAGGCGAGAACGTCTTCTTGAACTGTCTGCTCAGCCTGAGGTGCTTTGACACTTCTTTCTAGCACACCTAAAATTACTGGGTTTCTTTTCTTTTTTTTCTTCCTGCTGTTGAAATTGCAAGTATTAAGTCAATCAAAGAAACATATAATCTATTTCCTGATTATATCAATGAGTAGCACCTTCCAAAATGTAACCATACTGCTTTTATTGAAAGAGTGCACAATAATTAATGAATCATTTTCCTCAAATCAAGTACACAAAAAATTGAAAAAAGCATTCAAATCTCTTTACAAGAGTGTATAAAAATTAAGAGAATAATGTTACTTATGCAAATATTAAGAAAAGCAAAGAAAATGTGTTTGATTCTTATGACAGTCAATCATAACACTTAAAAATTAGTGAAAGACTGTATTTTGAAGACAATCATGTAGCAACACACAAATATCCAATGATCTGCATTTTAAGCATCAAAAGGCACATACATTGCAAACCCTTTCCATGTATATTTATTTATTCATTTGGAGTATAATTATTGAGAAATTACAGTGTACTAGACATTGTGCAAATGCAGAGAACCCAGAGCCAATGCCCAGAACTTACTATTCAGTGGCAGACACACATATATATTGCCAGTAATGTTATGAAAGAGAATTACAGAGAGAGATGATAACAAATATCATAGCTACATAGTCTAAGGACCAAGGAAAATATCAGAGAGAAAGAAACATTCAGGCTCAGATCATTTTACACTCTACAAAACTGAATCACAATCCTCTCTATCCAAGCTACTATCCCCTCTAGGTTCCCATAGCAAACCATATGTACATGTCAGTTATAAAACTTGATATATCCTTTTCTGTTGATTTGGCTTACAGATTTAAACAGTGAGTACATGGAAAGGATGGATTATGCATTTTCAGCCTTTTTAAACCTAGCACATAAAATATAGAAAGCCTTCAATAAATTCCTGTCAACTGAATAAATGACTTAAATTGATATTTGCACAATATATTTGAATATTCATATGTTTGAATTCCTGTAAATATGCATTTATAGATATAATTATGATATCAATGAGCACCAAAGCTCTTAGGGAGGGAATACTGCTTAGGAAATTAAGGTTCTTTGATGTTGAAGATGAGACCCTGAGGCTGTACTTGAAAAATAAACAGCAAAAGAAAACTAGTAGCTAAATGTCTATGCATAAAAAATATAATGAAGAGAAATTTGGAAAGAAGGATAGAGGTAGGGGTGGGGGCAGGTCAAATGTGAAGAGTTTGTGCACAGAAAAGTGACCAGGCAGAATTTTGCAGTGACAGAATGGCCAAAAGTCTGCTAAATCACAGGAATGTCTAAAAAATAATTTAAGATATTTGCATTTTTGTGATGTAAAATCAAGTCCCCCCTCACAATTCAGCAAATTCTATAACATGTACAAAATGTTGCCCTATCTTTGGAAAACCCAAGTTAATTGTCTAGACTTCATTTATGGCTTAGTGTAGAGAAGAAAAAAAGAGAATGATCAAGAGAGATGAGATAAGGCTAAGATTAAGATCTATCAAAAAAACTTCCAGTCTGGATATTATGGAGTCATTGATACTGGATCAAACTATCTTATAGCAAACAAGTATGAAATGTGGCAAACTATAAAAGACAAGTGCTTTCTTTATTCACTCATAGTGTAGTTACTGAGCACTTTGTGCTAGATACCACACAAGTGATGACAAGTGGCACAAGACTCTGGTCTCTCTCAGAAGGAAAACTCACAAAGAAAGCTTTCTGTCTGCCCTGGTCAAATACCAATTTGCAATGCATGCAACTGGAGTCCAGGAAGGACAAATATGTCCTGCTGAGGTGAGATCCAAATAGGGGCAAATATGTAGCTGCTGTGGTGGGCAGTGCACTTAGAAAGCAATTGTGAAGGAGGCAATAGGAGGGTTCCTGGTGCTAAGGTGGTTGAGGGTTGGGCCACACATAGGCATCATGGACTGACCAGGATATAGTTGCTTCTGGTTAAGAGTGGAATTGTTCCTACTGGTGAGCAGAAATGGCAGGGCTCTGTCCCAGCCAGTGTGGAGAGACATCATTAACATCTTATTAAAGCCTCTGGCAGTGGACACAAAGAGATGCCAGCTTATGAGTAAGGACCATAACCTAGCATAAGATACTCCTTAGACTCACCTTAACAAAGTCTAAAGAGATGCACATTTTGGGATTCAAGACCTACCAAGTTTGAAGGGATTGGAGAATATTGTGAATTCTACAGATTGACCTTCACAAAGCATAAAATCAAGACTCCATAATTTCAAAGTTATCATCCATAAATTGCACTGTTTAGTAGAAAGATCAACACTCTGCAGAGAGAAGATATCTGTAGTCGATAAAAATGGTAACCCCAAATCAGAAAGGACATAAGTAACACTC
Organism: Glis glis; assembly: GCA_004027185.1. Classification (NCBI taxonomy): domain Eukaryota; kingdom Metazoa; phylum Chordata; class Mammalia; order Rodentia; family Gliridae; genus Glis; species Glis glis. The sequence continues at coordinate 3,678 of PVJS01037822.1, forward strand.
TTCTAAACCCTGAACAGGAATCTGAGCTCCAAGGTAGTGTTGGGGATCAACATCTGTGAAAGTAAGAAGGAAACAGAGTTGGGTAAGGATAAAAGTCAAACTGTGAGTCAGTCCTAACAAGTTCTCAGCCAAACCCAGTGTGGTGCTCTGAAGAAAATATTTCCTGTCAGAGTTGCTCACATCAGGCTGAACCAACAGTGCCTTCATTCATGCATCTCTCCTAGCTACTAAATGTCAGCTTTTTTTTTTAGGAAAGGTATAACCTTGGGTGAGGTGACTCTGCAGCTGAGGCAGACTCTGAAGGAGCTGACATCTAAGTGATTTCTGCTAAATGCACTCCTGGCAGCCATTTCTTCCTTGAAAGGGTAATTGGCTAGCCCATAACCATGTACACATACACAAACTTGACCTAATTGGTTATTACAAAACACCACATGCATCTCTTACAGAAAGATGTTCTTTGAAGTACACATGAGAAATATAAAACAAGTAGTAAGATGATAATCATATTAACAATTATAAGACAGACAATATATTGAATACATTAATTAAAATAAAGTCTACTCTGTTGGTGGGATTGCAAATTAGTGCAACCAGTTTGGAAAACAGTGTGGAGGATCCTGAGAAGAATGGGAATGAACTTACTGTATGATCCAGCAATACCACTTCTAGGTATTGACCCAAAGGAATGGAAACCAAACTACCAGACTAATGCACGCATATCTATGTTTATAGCTGCACAATTCACAATTGCCAGACTATGGAACCAGCAGAGATGACTATCAACAGATGAATGGATTACAAAACTATGGGGTATGTACACAATGGAATTTTATGCAGCCATCAAGAACAAAATTACATCATTTGCAGGGAAATGGATGGAATTAGAAAACATTATGCTTAGTGAGATTACTCAGTCACAAAAAATGAAAATTTGGATGCTCTCCCTCATATGCAGAATCTAGAGAGAATAGGGTGTAGGATGGACTCCAGACAAAGATGGAGAAAACCTTAGATGAGTAAAGAAGGTGACCTAACTGAGGGAGTTGGGGGGGAGAGGGAAGAGGGAAACACCCTAATATACAGGATGTACATAGACAAACTTATCAAAGTCAACTACTCTGCTGAGCACAAGGAGGCAAGGGGGAGGGAATGGGGGTGGGAATTGGGGGAGGAGTAATTGACTGATATGTACATGTATACTTCTACCACCCTGAAACCCATCAAGATGTATGATTACAATGCACCAATAAATAAATACATAAAAAGAAAATAAAAAATAAAATCAATACATTTCAGAAACTAAAATCTCATTTCTAGTTTTTATTGATGCATTGTAATCATACATCATATTGAAGTTCAGAGCTTCTCCCTGAATCCAACTCCACTCCCTCTCCTCTGTACATGATAGGATACTAGGATTGGCATTGATAATTTTTATAGGTACATATATATTCATTAATTATTATTGAATCCAATATAAATTAAGAATAAAAATATATCTATAAAATTACAAAATACTAGGAAATTAAATAACATACTTCTAAATAATGAGTAGGGCAAAGAAAATTATATGATGGAAATTAGAATCCATGTAATTAATACATATCAAATTGAACAGTAATGAAAATAGATCATCTAAAAATTCATGGAATTCAGGTAAATCAATGCAGAGTGGGAAATTTATACTTCCATTGTTTATATTTTAAAAGAAAATCTTATTGATTTAAACTCATTATTAAAATACTATTTAAAAGAGCAAATTAAAGAATAAGAATGAAGAGAATGAAATAAATAAAATTCAATAAGTTAATTAAATAGAAGATGAACAAATACTGATTCATTGAAAGATTCATAGATTTAACGAATACCTAGCAAGTATATTCATTCCCTTTTTTGGTACTAGAGGCTGAACCCAGGGGAATTCTACCTCTGAGCTACACCCAAGCTGGATTTGACTTTTTATTTTGAGATGGGATCTCCTGAGTTGCTGAAGGTCTCACTAAGTTGCTGAGGTTGGCCTACTACTTCAGTTTTCCAAATATTGGGGATTATAGGCATGCAACACCATGTCAGGCTATTTTTTTTTTTTTTGTGGTACCGGGGATTGAATGCAGGGGCGTTCTACCTCCGCGCTATGCCCCCGGCCCTATTTTTTATACTTTAATTTTGAAACCGGGTCTCATGAAGTTGCAGAGGGCCTCACTAAAGAGAGAGAGAGAGAGAGAGATCTGAGGCTGACCGCGAACCTGGATCCTCCGGTCTCCGCCTCTCAAAGTACTGGGATTACAAGTGTGCGCCACCACGCCTGGCCTCAGGCTATTTTTTTTAAAGAGAAAGTTTACCAATATCAGAAATAAAGGGCCGGACATTTAACAATATTACTTAATTATTTAAAACAAATTTTTTTTTGCGGAACCGGAGATTGAACCCCGGGGTGTTCTACCTCCGCGCTACACCCCCGGCCCTATTTTTTTATACTTTATTTTGAAACCGGGTCTCACAAAGTTGCGGAGGGCCTCACTAGGTAGAGAGAGAGTGAGAGAGAGCGAGAGAGAGAAAGAGAGAGAGAGAGAGCTGAGGCTAGCCACGAACCCAGATCCTCCGGTCTCTGCCTCCAAAAGTACTGGGATTACAAGCGTGTGCCACCACACCCGGCCTATTTAAAACAATTTTAAGAACAAATTTTTAGGAGAGTTTTAGGCTTACAGTCAAATTGAGAGAAAGGTACAGAGAGAATTTCCATGTCCCTTTCCCTTACACATGCATAGCTGCCCCAGGAGAATGGTATATTTGTCAAAAACTGTGAACCAACCTTGACACATTACTATCACACAAAGTCCATATTTTACAATAGGGTTCACTCTTCATTGTTTGTATTCCATGGGATTAGACAAAGGTATAATAATATCTATCCACTGTTAAATTATCATACAGAGTATTTTCACTCCCCTAAAAATCCTCTGTTCTCTGTCTACTCATCCCTCCCTATCCCTAGCAGTCACTGATCTTCTCCATGGTATTGCCTTTTCTAGAATATCATATAGTTAGAATCATATAGTACACAGCCATTTAATATTGGCCTATTTCACTTAGCCATATGTATATAGGTTTTCTCTATGTCTTTTCATAGTTTGTTAGCTCATTTCTTCTTGCATCAAATAATAATCAATTATCCAGATGTCCAGCAGCTTATATAGTCATTTGGTGACCCACGGAGAGCTTATTTCCCAAAGATCATACCAGTATTGAAGAATAAAAAAGCAAGAAAACCTTGTTGGTCAAACTTCTCCACCAATTTTGTGACATCTTCTTTCTTTCTGTTTAAAGACAAGGACTTAAAATGGTGGCTGTCCAGAGGAGGTTCCCTCATACAAATTCATTAGTCACTGGATGTAGATTTCCATGGTCCAATGGAGCCAGAATAAAACAAGCACTGACCATCTACTGCAGCTTTATTAATGACCTAGAAGTAAGGGCTTCTAAGTCACATCCTTTTACATACATATGCAGAAAAAAAATGACCGTCACATTTGTCCATGTCTGATGGCAGTGAGTGACTGAGATGGCAGCATCTTATCCAAGGACATTCAGTAACATATAACACATTGTCCTCTAATACACTACGAGAGAAATAAAAATCTACTCATTCATCAACCCTAATCTGAGGGAAAACAGGATGTCATGGGATACCCTTTGCCAGTCCCTGTTCTGTAACAAGAGCATGTAAACTTGTACAGCTTGAGAGAGCTATGCCACGTAATGCAAAGCAATGCCTAGGGCTCCTGATTGCAAGGCTTATGCAGCACTGTTCTCTAGAAGGATTTGGAAAGCAGCCCGTGTTTTCTCATTTATTCTCTTGGGGGTTAAGGATCAGAACTGAAGCTTATTTATGTGACCCTTGAAAAGCCATCCAGAGGAGCCCATATAGAATACTTTACTTTAAAAAGTCCAGCAGGCTATGCATCCAAGATTTTCTGTCAATGAAATGAAAAGCTGGGTGTTATTTTTGCCCTCCCCTCTATTAGGTGAGCAAACAGTTTATTGAGTCTATTGATTAAACTGTCTTCCATCTTCTTCTCTGGGTTTTCTGCAGGTAGCAAAGTGCCTACAGAATCTATATGTTAAGACTTTAAATGTTGAAGTTGATAGTGGAAGGGAGAGTTAGTATTTTTCCAATAATGCAAAGCAGTTTGCTTGGGGATTTGCTTACCAGAATCTCTTTAATGCTTCTTTGCATGTATACAAGTAGGGTGAGCTTTTTAAATATGTCTGCATATAGATTCTTAGTCATTTTTAATTTGGATTTGTTCACCATATGATTTCAGCAATTCTAAGACAGGAAACACAATATTTTATTAATGTTTTGCACCTTGAAATTACTTATGTTTTACTGAAAATTTTTGAGAAATTAAAGTATTAATTACTTAGATCATAAATTGCACACACACGACATATTTCTTATGTAAAGAACATTTTTAAGGGAAAGAATAAGGATGATTTATTAGATAAGATCTTAAAAATATGGTGTTTATTTTCTTAATGAAAATATATGTGTACCTAGAAATTTCAATTAACTATGACTATTAGTAATTTATTTGAAGCTAGTAAAGAAGAATATAGAGCCAGGTGTAGTGGTGCATGCCTGTAATCCCAGTACTTGGGAGGCTGAAACAGGATTGCAGATTTGCGACCAGACTCAGTAACTTAGCAAGGTCTCCAAAACTTACTGAGACCCTGTTTCAAAATAAAAATAAAATAGGACTGGGAGGTGTAGCTCAGAGGTAGAATTCCCCTGGGTTCAATCCTAAGTGCCACAAAAAAATTTTAAAAAAAGAATATAGATATCAATTTCCATAAAATGTGTCTCTACTGGAAGAAAACTTTAAAGAGAAAGTGTAATACAAAAGCACAGATAAAAATTATACAAGAAAAGATTTTCAAGACATCTCACAAGAAAACATGTAATGTAATTTTTCTTCACTTTAGGAAGTTAAAAGCAATCAATATTCCTACTCTATTCAATTCAATTCAGCAAATACATTTTTGTGTGTCTGCTGGGGATTGAGTCCAGGGGCATTATACCTCCTAGCTACACCCCTGGCCCTGTTTTATTATCTTTTTTATTTTGAAACAGAGTCTCACTAAATTGCGGAGGGTCTCACCTAAGTTGCTGAGGCTGGCCATGAACCTGTGATCCTCCTGTCTCAGCCTCCCAAGTACTGGGATTACAAACCTACGCTACCACGCTTGGCTAGCAAATACATTTTGAGTAAACTTTTTGTGCCAGATGTCAGATGCTTTATTAGTTAGATACTGGAACTACTAAAACACCAGGCCTGTCCTCTAGGAGCTCCCAGTCTAGTTCAAAAATCAAACTTGACTACTGTGGTAACATACCTTTGCCATCAAGTTACCAATTTTTACTCTTTTGTGCTTATTTTTATCTTAAACTTCTATTCAAATAAAACCATTTGCTAGTCCTAATATATATAATAAATTTCAGAAATCTATATCCAAGAACAAAAATTATTTGTTTTTCATTTTCTGACCTCAATGATATTTGGGTGTTTGGATATGGTTATTTTACACAATATATCTGAAAACAATGAAGCTGCATCATACACCTCTCTTTTCCAATGTTCATGACCTGATGAGGCTACTAATTAAAGGGTCCAATAGGAGGGACGAACTGCAGAGGTATGGGGTTGTGCAAGGCTCAGTCACTTAGTAGAGAGGGTTGCATTTGGCCACAGTGCACTAATTAGCTCAAGAGTTGCTTTTGTTTATTTCAGGGGTTTTGCTGGAAGGACACGGGAATAGTAAGGCAGATTAATAAAAAATAACTTTTTAAAATCATCAACAATAAGCTTATAGTTATCAGAGTAAATAATGAGATCTCTATTCTCTTTTGAGATAGTAATTAAAATGGTATCTTCAAAGTAACCAAGAATCAAGAGAAATCTGTAATGAGAATAAAGTTTTATATCTATCTCCTTAATTTGTATTAAAATCAATTTGTATTAGAATCAAGCCAGGCGTAGTGGTACATGCCTGTAATCCTAGTACTTGGGAGGCTGAGCGAGGAGGATCATAGGTTTGAGGCCCACCTCAGCAATTTATTGATAATCTCAGCAATTTAGCAAAAACTTTTTTCAAAATAAAAAGGTCTAAAGGTGTAGCTTGGAGTTAGAAAACCCCTGAGTTCAATCCCCAGTACCAAAAACAAAAAAGTAGACTCAAGGAAGTTTATGATAAACAAATGCTCCAAATTTTTCAACAGTAAAACACTGCACTGCAGCTTTGCAACTGTGAGCATTCACTTAATAAATATTACAATTCTTTCCTAAGGCATTTTGTACTACAAATGCTTCAGGAATGCTCAAAGTATCAGGTTATTGGAAAGCAAAGGGAAATGTTTGTTTTTCTCACCATCTCCTACAGATGGAATTCTTAAGTAATAAACGGAAGAAACATACATTTATTTCTTAAGTTTCAGACCAAAATGGTCTCATGTGCATGGCAATACATGTGAGTCAAAACTATGTGCAGAATACGATATAGTAAATACGTATGGCTTTATTCAGAGGCAAGCGGTTGAGACACTATTTCCAAGACAAGTCCCATGCTAGACTTTAATAATAACAGTTACCAGTAGCTGCAGAATGCACTTTCTATGCTATCATTAATTCATGTGGTCAAAATGCTGCCGAGTCGGCAGATTAGTGCGGCCCAAAGCCTGACTTTCATAACTCTGGTAATGATCAGTGGGGTGCACGAGTATCTTCAAGTCACATAATTGTGGTGATCTCAGTGTGCTCGGTTCTGGTGGACTGTTGCCCATACCACTAAATCAGCGCTCACAGCCCTCTACACATATGGCACAGTTGGAGTTCAGTGGGGCCCTAGGACTTTGTTAGCGTGGGGGCCAAGTCACTCTTAACCTCCATAAAAGGCATCTCTTTAAAGAATAGGGTAAAGGTCACTGCAGCTCATGCCAAGTGTAAAAATGAGAACTACAGACAGGAAACACTGTTCAGATGTGGTAGGGCTGTAGGCCTGTTTTATGTCTGCTCTGAGCCCGCTGCAGCTACAGGAGACCAAAGGCACACTCACCATACCCATTTATGCCAGGTCAGCGGCCAAATGGACCCAGACATTAAACATAGGAGAAATCCAGGGGCTAATCAGGAATTGCCTGTCTCTGAGGGATGACATGAAATACTGCGACAGGCCATTGTGTGATTGGAATTGTGGCTGTGATGGGCTGCTGTGGGTTGTAGATTGAGTGTTCAACATTATGAATGTGAGGCACTGGAACAGGCTGGAGCGTGACTGCATAACTACTTACCCCCAAGTCACTCATAAAACTGAGATGTGCCTCTCCTGAGAATACCAGGGAGCAACAATTGTAAATAAAATAAATGTTCAGTATGTCTGAATTAATGAGCATATATTAGGATCATATATAACTTGAGGAAATAAGAAAACAGCACAACTGAGATTTCCCTGAGTAATAGGGAGAAATACGGGAAGTTATTTTTATTATCTAATTGGTTAAAAAGTCCCCAATTTTTCTGTCAAAGTTTATAAAGGAAAAATGTGCATGGATTCCAAGGGCGGGAGGAGGCTTGTAGGGAAAATGTGGGAAATCACTCAAAGGGGAAATAAATTTTATACACAAAAAGATGCTTTTAAACAAAAGTTAAAATAAAAACCACATTTACATGGCATGGGATTTTTTTCAGATAATTTTTCTTCATTAAACTCAAAAGTATAACCAGTTTGGTGAGTAAATCAATATCATGGTTTCTGTGGTTTGCAGAACCAATCTTGTTCCAGCCTATCCACAACCATGCCAGTAATATCTGTTCTTCTCCAAGCAATACTCTTTTTCTAGTGCCTGGCCCTTCCTTCCTCCCTCCCTCCCTCCCTTCCTTCTTTCCTCCCTTCCTCCCTCCCTCCCTCTCTCCCTCCCTCTCCCCCTCCCTCCCTCCTTTGTTCCCTTCATTTTACTTCCTTTCTTCTCTCACTCTCTGTCATATTCTCTCATTCTCGAAAATTGGAAAATAGATTTAAGAGACTCTTTAACAATAAAAAGCCTTTCTTGACATTCAATGATATGAGCTTAGAATTTGGGGAAATGGAATACTTGGTTGCTTAAAACTGCAAATGATATATATTTAAAAAAATGGCGATTACCCTACAGATTGATATGAATGAAGCAAATTCACTTTTAGCCATCAATGAATGCCAAAGCAGGGAAGCAGGTATTTGAATTATATGCCATTTTAGCAAGTAATGTGACTCCATAATGCTGCAGCCACACCCTGAAGTTGTGAAGGACAGATACATATTTATTAAAAATTATTTTCTGGCTCACAGACTTATGAAATATGTATGCATTTCTGTGAGGAATAGGTAGCAGTGCAGTCTTATAACAAGAGATCTTAAGTTGGGTTAAAAATAATGGATATTCAAACTAGAGTGAAATTATAATGAAATTTCATTTTTGCAAAACTTGATATGTGTCCTTCTCATGCCCATCTCTAAACATTTCTAAAAGTCTACCATCTACCACCTTCAATGTGTCCACTATGGTGTGCCTGAAGATTTATTTAATTTATTTATTTGGATTTATACCATATGTTAATCTTGATTCTTGGATCCATCCAGAAAGGTACTTCATATCATTATCACATGGAAAAATAAAAAGAATAGCACCTCAATCTTTCCAAAAATTCAACAGACTGCAGGAGATCATTTTAGAATGAACATTCTAATAATTAGACAAATTCTGGGTAATTCACTATAGGTAAACAAGTGGAGACTTCATAAACTGCATAAAAAGAACAGTGTTTAAATATTACATTACATGACTCCATAGTAAATAATATTTAAAACAAACAATATAAAATGATTGATTTTTAGATATAATTATCAAACAATACTTCACAAAAGACTTATTTCAAATGAAAAATATAAATTTCTTCATCTTGCCAATAAAATAATATAAGAGTGTAGAAAACAAGTCCCAGGTGGAAAGGATGAGAAGGAAAGCTGAAAAATGACAGTGCCATAAAAATCTCATCTTATGATAACATATGTCACCAATAAACTTCTAAAATAATAATAATTATAGCATTTTTTAAAGTTTCTATTTTAATGCAACAAGAACATAAATTTAATTATATTACTTAAAATTTCAAAGATGGGACTAAAAATCCGGTTCTTAGTGCACTAGAAAGACTTGAGGGAGAACAAAGGGGGACATGAATTCTCCATCTATCAAAGGAAATCTCCTTTTGAGGTTTATGTGTAACTACATGACTTGCAATGGTCACTAGTATGTGAGCAGAAGTTATGGGTTCCCTTCTGTAAATTTTGAGAAGCAAGGAATGATTTTTTCATGTGTCTTCTACTGATGTGATGGTTGTACAATAAACCTTGTGATAAAGAATCCATCCGCTTAAACCTTCAATCATAAGTCAACACAGCCTGAAACAGCCTCCAAGCTCATATAACGTGAGCAAGAAATAACTTGTGGTGGTTTTAAGCCACTAAGATATGGGGACCATGCAAAGCATAAACTCATTTTGACTAATCAGATAATCCCAAAGTTTGTAATGCTTTTGGATCATTATTAATTTATTCTTGTACAAAGGCTATTGAAGTAGTAGCTGTAGACAGTTATGTGTAAATATCATAATTTAATCTGGAAAAAAATTTACAATCTATAATTCAGTCTTTGTCATAAGGTTTGCCTCTTTTATATAAAAGTAGATAACAGGCCGGGCATGGTGGCACACACTTGTAATCCCAGTACTTTGGGAGGCGGAGACCGGAGGATCTGGGTTCGCGGCCAGCCTTAGCTCTCTCTCTCTCTCTCTCTCTCTCTCTCCCTGTTTCTCTCTCTCTCTACTTAGTGAGGCCCTCCGCAACTTCGTAAGACCTGGTTTCAAAATAAAGTATAAAAAAAAAATAGGGCCGGGGGTGTAGAGCGGAGGTAGAACGCCCCTGGGTTCAATCCCCGGTACTGCAAAAAAAAAAAAAAAGAGATAACAGAAAAATAAATACAATATTTTATTAGTTGAATTTTGATCAATATATTTTGCCATAATCTTATTTAAATGAATTAAGATCATCACTTGAGGTGAAAACTGCTTTGGAGATATACATACATATATACATCTACTATTGATAAAATGTGTACTGCATTCTGAAATTAGACATACCTTTAAGAATTGTTTGGGGAAAAGCATTTTATTCCAACTCCTCATTTTATTGATAAAGAAATACAATGTGATTCTTCTAAAATCACCTAGAAAATGTGTGGCGGGATTGAGGTTAGAAACCAGATCCCTTGACTTTTGGTTCAATTTCTTTCCAGTGCTGCTTCTCACATATGTTAGCCATTTTGCAGTAAAAAATCATATGGTTCAGTGTAATATAAATTCACAAATTATTTTTCTGATTTGGGAAGTTTGATTAAGTCATTTCTAGTATATTGATTATTTTTTACTGCTTTTATTAGAAGACAGGGAGATATTTTGATTTAAAAATTTTCACCAAATAAAATATATATATATATATATATATATATATATATATATATATTTAAAGCACTGGAAGTGTTTCTAATTAGCATACCATCCAATGCAGGAGAAACTAGACTTCCTTGTACAGCAGGAAATGTCTTGCAATGAAAAAGGCTTCCTGGAAATGAAATAACTCTTGCACAACAAGTTTGATGAGCTAAGTGTGCATTAATCAGAAACATCTGAATTAAATTTCCCTTGAAATATACATAAAATGAAGAGGAACCGTGGTTTGCAGATTATGTTTCAGGTTCTACTCTGCTCAAACATTTTTCCAGCCTCAAATAATTTCAGTTTTTTCATTCCTACTTGGGAGTTCATAAAAACGCTTAGTACACCACAGAATAAAACTGGATCCATCAGAAATACAGTATAAGTGCAAGATAACTGGACCTAACTCTTTCTATTGATATAAAGTATTAGGGGCAAGGATTTCAAAAGAAGGTTACTATGTGAATTAGAGATCAACTCTGAACTATTTGAGGGACAAGAGACAATGATCTTGAGTAAACCATCAGCAGTTATTTTTGTGATCTCATTTGCTAACTTTTACTCTCTGGAACTCAGAGTCGAGTGCTAGGCAGCACCTCTCAGATTTGAAATACATACAATTGTTACAAACACTTTTGTGATGGAGGTTTCATATCTAGGATAAATGACTTTCTGTATTAGTGATATATATAAACCTTAATTTCAGCTTTATGTTAAAAATCACTTGAAACTAATGTCATTATTTGAATTAACACTTGCTCCCCAACAGTGGAAATGTAAACTTTTTCTATAAAAATAACATAAGCTTTTAATGAAACAATGCAAGCAAGCTTAATTTGTCAGCAAGAATACATTTCAATTGAAAAGAGTACCTGTTGCCCATGATGGCTTTAAATTCAGGGAGAAATGTTTCTTCTTATGTTTCTCTTGTTCTGTCATTATTTTAACACACCACCAGATGCATTCCATGTGCAATTTCTGCTAGTCTGAAATTAAGCTTTTACTGAAAAAAACCTATCAGTATTAAAGAATTTAACATAATCTGATAAGCATATGTCCTAATTCATTTCTAAGAACTGCAGTTGAATTATATTGCCAAGGGATTTGGATATGTAAATATGCCTGCCTAGGGCTTTGCTAAATTAAAAAAAAAAAACAGAACGTTGCCTTTGTATAACCAAGTATAATAGTTACTGGGAATTATGATCCCATTTTCATACTTTCCAGTGATAGAGTTAAAAAAATCATATACCAGAAGATTCCTAAATCAATCTTGGTCCTTATATTCAAATAGAAAGTAGAACAGAGAATAAATGCCTGATTATTGCAATGAAAGGAACAAGATCCATAGCCTTCATGAATAAATGAATGAAGCCTTCTTAGTGAGGCATTAAAAACTGAAATAGAGATGAATTTCACTGGTTTTCCTGGAAAAAAAATCTCATAAGCAAAATCAGACAAGGTCAGAAAATTTCCTGAGCCGATTATTGAAGGTGCTGAGAATTCAGAGCTGGATCTCAAGCAACTTACTGAGACCTTGTCAAAAATAGGGCTGGGAGTGTAGCTCAGAGGTAGAATGGCCCCTGGGTTCAATCCCCAGTACCACAAAAAAAAAAAAAGAAAAAAATTACAATGCTAAAGGACAGAAAGGTCATGTGGAGTCTTGTGTGGGAACTCAGGATAAGGATGAAAGTGCATGTTTATGAATCCTTTGCTATGAAAAAAATAAAGTTGACTTTATCTCTTTTCATTTGCTTGAATTAAATCTGCCATTTCTTATAGTTTTCCTATATTAAAATAGAGCTTTGCTCTCAGAATGTATACATTGCAGCTCCAAGTGATATTTGTGAAAGAAGGTATTTTTAAGAAGAGGAATGACATCATTTAGTTTAAAATGGAGATTTGATCTTTCCTTATTTTCTTTAAAATCCAAACTGTGTACTTGAGAAATGACTCAGTCAAGTTTTCGAAATATTAATTTAATGACCCTCAATTTCTACAGGTAAAAAAAGTTCCAATGAAGACCTAAAAAACAAAAACAAAAAAAAACAAATAAAAACTCTTGAACTTGGCTTTGGTAAGAACAAAACTCATTATAAAAGATTTCGTAGCTGAGCATGGTGGTGCACTTTTGTAATTCTAGTATGTAGGAGGCTGAAACAGGAGTATCACAGGTTTGGGGCCAGCCTCAGCAACTTAGTGAGACCCTGGTTCAATAAAAAATAAAATAGGGCTGGGGGTGTAGCTCAGAGATAGAACATCCCTGGGTCCAATCCTTAGTAACACACACACACACACACACACACACACACACACACACACACAAAGAAGATTCAGTGATACCTAAATTTTCCATCTACATTTTGCCCACTATTAATTTTGCTTGTAGTTACAACAGGGTGCCAGGTTAGAATGGGTTTCAGGGCCCTTGGAAAGAACTTTGATACAATATCTGTGCAAACTCTTCCGTCATTAACATGAAATCACCAGGTGTTTTTTTTTTTCACAGTTTAAGCTTTGACAGAACAGAAATCCTCCTGAATAGGCTATTTTAGGACCTTATCAGTCACACACTTCTTAATTTGATCTCTTCAGCTTCTAAACACTTTCTCATTCTCTTGACATTTTTTGCTACATTTATTTGAATTTCTTCCTTCCACTGACAAAGCCACCAAACTTTCTGACTACTTATGGTCCATTCTTCTACAATGATTGTTTTGAAAATAGGAACATTTTCCAAAAACAATTAATACATTAAGAAACAATTTAAGCAAAATGCAGATCTTGAGCTTGCTTATGTATGATTTTCTCTATAATAAACAGAATGCAGAAAACTGTACCCAACTGAACTTAGTCACAGAATAATATGCAAAACACATATATGCACACCCTCTAAAATCTATAGGTGCCTGATCCACCATGCTATTAAGAGTACACCATCTTTATGTGGTATTACAACTTTCTGTCCATTTTCAGATAATGTTTGTTGTACTATTTAACTGCTACAACCCTTTGAAGCCCACTTCTGCATGCAAACTGCAGGACTTTTTCTAGGTTAAGTGCCTTATTCATTATAGTATATGTTCTATTTTATCTATTTCTTAGCTATTTGTATATTTATATTTACATTTTATGTATTACTTAACTACTTAACAGTTTTAAAAGTTTTTATTGCATTTCTATGGATTTTTCTTTTCTTTTGTCTTAATGTGTCATCAGCAAAGGTCATGCCCTTAATTCCATTTTCTCTCTGACTGCTTTGAAATTCATTGGGATCAATGGAGATCCAAGATGGCAATGGAGAAAGGACCCCTAGACGAGCCTGTCTCTAATTCGTCTCAGGGGGCTCCGAACTGAGCAACATTTCACATCCCATTCTACCTTCATGGTAGATGGGAACTAATATCTACAAGGCCACACTTTAACACACAGGCTGAAAAAAAGAAAAAAAAAAGCAACCAACCAAAGACGCAAGAACAATAGTCATGGACCTGCCCACAGACCGAGTTAACAGACATTGAGAACACTAGCTATGGAATTCCACAACCCCGTGATGACAGGATCAGAAAGGATGATTACAGCCACTTCCCTGGGGCCCTGCAACTGCACCTGTGGCATAGCCCACCTCTTCTGTCAGAGATCCGAGGCAGCTGTCCGGAGCAGAACTCAGCACAATCATAAGTTACAGGGTTGTCCCAGTGGGAGGCCACCCCATGTGCCCATAGGGACGTGCATGGCAAATAAATAGACTTGTGCAGGTTTCAGACTTTGCAAATCACCCGCGTGAAGGTGGGGTGGGGGCTCCTGCCAGACACAGCATAGAACAGAACAAGCAGACAACCCCTAGAGACATTCAGGTGGGAGGGAACAATTGTCCGCATTTTACAGAGCCCATTGGGCCTCCAGGGACCAACACTGGGCATCCAGCTGTTCTTCCTGGGGGAAATAAACTCAGCTTACCATGGTACAAGCTCAGAAAACAACAAACTTGTACCTGGCCACATTTGAGTACTGTGAGCACCAACACTAGTGGCCAGAGAGGACACGTGACTGCAACCACTAGTACAGCAGAGGTGTCTCTGAGGCTAAAAGAACTGAGCCATCCAAGCCCCTGGCTTGGAACTGTACAAGCTCTCCCTGCCAGACCCTGGTCCTTGGGTGGAGAGTGACGGTGGTGCCGTTTTGCGCAGGTCACACCTGGAGGCCAAGAGGCCAGAAGCCCAGTAGGGCCCCACTTGATCATAGTTACAGGCTGGGAACTGCACACTCTCTCCACCAGCAGAGTTTATACTTGGCATGCCTGAATGCCAGTTACTGACAGTACCTCACATGATCTTAACAAGCGGATCAAGGGCAGTGTGCCAGGGGCCATCAAAGCACAGTGAGCCGAGCCACAAGCCCAGAAAATAGCAATTGCTGACTTTGCTGAGCCTAAATCCACCGCCACAGAGGCCAGAGCTCAGTGCTCTACAGTATCAAGGGCTGACAATTAGCAGAGCAATGGCAGTGACTGTGGGGCATTAAATCCCAACCAGTAGGCTACAGGCTCTGAACAGAATATCATAGTCTCTAGCCTAGCAGAGATTGGGCCTGGAAAGCATGGTGGCCAGCAGTAAATCAGAGTCTCCTCTGCCTACATCAAGAACTATATCTAGTTAAATAGGCTCTGGGGGACAAACTCAAGAGATTGATTATATGAGTCAAATTGGTAGAGGCAAAAATATACCCCCCCAGCACAGACCTTATTATATAGGGATAACAAATAGACACAGGTCTTACACACAAAGAAGAAGATGCCAGGATAACAGAAACACAAAATTGAGAACACTGAAAATATAAAAATGAGGAACAGCAAGGAAACAAACTCTCACAATGCAACTAAAAGGAAGATTACCGATACTGATCTGCAGGAAATGCAAGGTGGAGAATTCCAAATTCTGATCTTCCAAATGATGAACCTCAAAGAGAGCATACAGGAGATGAAGAAGTAAATTGAGGCTCTAAGAAAGAACCAGAAAGAGACTTTGAACCAAATGAAGGAGTCAATAAATGAATTGAAGATGCAATAGAAACAAACTCTGGCAGGCTCGACCACATGGAAAACAGAGTATCACTCCTGGAAGATAGTTCATTCAAAACTGAAAACACAGTCAACAATATACAGAAGATATTACAACAACACACCCTAACCATCCAAAAAATCAGTACAGCATGAAACATCCTAATTTAAGGATAAAAGGCATTGAAGAAGGTTTAAAAGCACAGACCAAGGGTATCAGAAACCTCTTCAGAGAAATAATTTCAGGTGGTTTTTTTTTTTTTTTTGCGGTACCGGGGATGGAACCCAGGGGCGTTCTACCTCCGCGCCACACCCCCGGTCCTATTTTTTATGCTTTATTTTGAAACTGGGTCTCACGAAGTTGTGGAGGGCCTCACTAAGTAG
>PVJS01037823.1:0-19710 GCA_004027185.1 Glis glis
AAAAAAAAAAAAAAAAAAAAGAAAGAAAGAAAGATGCCAACATATTGAATTTGGGCAATCAGGGTGAATGGTTAGACAATTTAGATATCTAAAATAGGGAATAGGGTGGGATTTGAGGGAGGGCTTAATGAGCAATGTGTGCATGTATATCAAAATGTATAATTACAATGCACCAATAAATGAATATATTTAAAAAAATTAAAATGTGCCCACAGAGGCTTGTACATGGTTCACTATTCTATATATTTCCCCCATCTTATTCAAGTAGTATTTAGACTATATGAGTAGTCTAAACTTAGTAGACTAAATGAGTAGTAAATAGACTATATGAGTCTAACAGAGAAAAGAAGTGATTCAAAAGTATTAAAGAATTTGCAAGTGGGGTGTGGTGGTGCATGCCTGTAATCCCAGTACTTCAGAGGCTGAGATAGGAGGATCGCAGGTTCGATACCAGCCTCGGCAACTTAGCGAGACCCTATTTCAAAAGAAAAAAAATAAAAAGAATTGGGCTGGGGGTTGTAGTTCAGAGGTAGAACACCCCTGAGTGCAATACCTAGTACCACAATAAATAAATAAAGAAAATAAAGAAAGAAAGAATTTGCAAGTTTTCTATGAGAGAATCGTACCTCTGAGCACCAAATAACCACTTGGTGAGATTTCATTTGTCTTCAACCAAGAGGTAACACCTGGAAGCTTCAAGGAAAGCTGGTGAGCTCCAGCTAAAAGGGATTATTGAGCAGAGCCAAGAGGCAAAAGTCAGGGAAAGAAGGAAGTTAATTTTGAAATCTTATATTCTAAAACCCTATTTCCTTACTCTATCAAACTGTTTAAAGAAGCATCATAGAAGATCGCAGATGACACCCAAAAGCTTGTTCTGTCTTTCCCTGTACAGTCGTCACAATCTCCTCTGACAACTGGACAAGCATGTGCTCCGATGACTTGAAGCGCGTGATGTGGGTGAGTTCCTTCTCTGAAGCTGCATGCTGCTGCTGTCCTGTGCCTCCAACCTTCCCATGACTGTTGGAAGTGCTGTTCGTTCATGCTGTCACTCTGCAGACACACTGGAAACACAAAGCTCTCAGCTCTGGGTGGAGCCCGATTTGACTCCAAGAATCATGTGGATAATGTCCTAAAAAATCCAGGAGGTTTCCTTTCCATTTTTCAGACTAGATACACCTACTTGCTCTCTATTTTTCTGAAGCAATTTGATATTTGTTGAGGATGAACTAGGGGTTGGATACTGCGCTTTCATGCTTCATTCTCTTCAGTCTCTGAGCTAGGCTCTATTATTATTCCAATTTCAAAGATGAGGAAAATTAAACAGAGCCTCAGCTTCCGCAGTCGTTCATTACTATTCCGGTGTCGCCTGCCCTAGCTGCATGGGCTGCATCGGGATGGAGATTGGGAGATGTGAAAGACGGCGCATGAACAAATAGAAAGCAAAATGACTTTCCTCTTTGATCTCCCTCCTCACATATTTTAACATTACGCTCTGTAATTAGGTCAAAGTGAGAGCCACCACTGTTGGGAGCGACAGAGTTTAACAATTATTTCTTAGGAGACTGTTAATTAGATTGACTTGGGACACAGGCTTTGGAATACATATTCATTCTGAAAGCGGTTACAGTATAAGACATCTCCTACATAAAAGCCATTTGGAACATTATCCACAGGAAACAGCTGGAGCTGGTAAGGGAACTTTTGACATTAAGGAAATGCAGAACTTCACGGAATTAGAGGAAGGCATGAGTAACGCATCACACAGTAACATGATCTTAGCAAGAGCTGGACCATGTTTTCAGTAGATATACTCATTTTACAGCAGTTCACGCTTGGCCTACCTCTTCGGGCTTTCAGGAGATAAACATCGCATATTAAGGACAAGAAATGTGAATTAGTACTCGAAGACATTTACACAGCCGGGCGTGGTAGTGAATGCTTGTAATCCCAGTACTTGGGAGGCTGAGACAGGAGGCTTGCAGGTTCCAGGACAGCCTCAGCAAGTAGTGAGACTCTCATCAACCTAGCGAGACCCTGTTTCAAAATAAGAATAAAACAGGGCTGGGGGTGTAGCTTGGAGGTAGAATGCCCCTGGGTTCAATCCCCAGTGACACACACACACACACACACAAGACATTTATACTTTCAAGTGGTAGGGCCCGTGGTTGTGGTTGGACGCATAGCTTGGGCCTGATCAGCCATGCAGACCTGAGCTGTCTAACATGGTACGTGAGGACTGGCCACACGTGGCTGGTCCAAGCTGTGGTGCGATGCGAGGGTAAAGCATGTCACCCGGTTCCAAAGACTTAGTATGAAACAAGAATGCAAATATTTCATGAATGCATTTAAAAATATGATTATGGGTGAAATGAGTTTGTTTTGAATATGTTTTCTTAAATACATTATATTATTAACACTACTTTCATCTGTTTCTTTTTGCTTTGTCAACGTGTTACCTTGCATTTGTGATTTGATGATATCTATGGGACAGCACTGGTGTAGATATTCAGTAACTGAAAAACTTGGCCCAAGTTGAAGATTGGGCGCATTTCATCAAAAGTGGTGAGCCACCTGCAGTGAAATATGTTCCTTGGGAGGTCCGTAAGATGATTTCACAGAAGACAAGCATGCACACTGCAATTCTGCCCTGACCCGCTGGTGACCTCGGGCAAACCACTGACCGTTCCGGGGCCTCGGCTCTGCAAGGGCTGACCCAAAGCATCTTGAATGTTCTTCTAGTGCTCACATTTTGAGTCTATGGCAAATCCCTAAAAGCTGGTAACTCATGGGTGAAGGTGAATTAAAAACAAAATCCCCATTAATATTTGCTTAGTGTTTGCAGCCTCATATGTTGCCTGCTGATCTCTCACTTGTGATGTATTTTTGATTAAGTCTTTCTGGAGCAACAGCTAAAATTTAATGGCAATAATACTCATGTTTATGATACACAGACAATGCTACCCTAAAGAAAAGATGATACTGTTAGGTCTATGTTTTATATGAAAAAGTGATACTCATTTATTTTTTGTAGTACTGGGTTTTTTTTTGTGTGTGTGTGTGTTACCGGGGATTGAACCCAGGGGCGTTCTACCTCCGAGCTACACCCCTGTCCCTATTTTTTATCCTTTATTTTGAAATCAGGTCTCACCAAGTTGCGGAGGGCCTCACTAAGTAGCTGAGGCTGGCCATGAACCCGGATCCTCCGGTCTCAGCCTCCCAAGTACTGGGATTACAAGCGTGCGCCACCACGCCCGGCTAGTACTGGGGATTAAACCCAGAGGTATTCTACCTCTGAGCTACACCCCAAGCCCTATTTTATTTTGAAACAGGGTCTCACTGAGTTGCAGAGGGCCTAAGTTCCTGAGGCTGGCCTTGAACCTATGATCCTCCTGTCTCAGCCTCCCAAATACTGGGATTACAGGTGTGCACCACCGGGCCCGGCTATGAGGCTATACTTCTAATATGAAAAAACTCAAAAGCAATTTTTTTTGTGTGTGTGTGGGTGGTACTGGGGATTGAACCCAGGGGCACTCTACCATTGAGCTACAATCCCAACCTTTTTCATTTTTTATTTTGAAAAGGGGTCTCACTAAGTTGCCCAGGCTGGTCTCAATCATGCAGTCTCTTGTCTCAGTCTCCTAAATACTGGGATTACAGGTGTGTAACACCATACCTGGCTTTAAGAGCTCTTTAGTAACCCAACTAAAGCATATTAAAACATGAACACAGTAGGGGAGGGGAAGGAGGTATAGGGAAGGAAATAGATAAAAAAATGTTATCTGCATATATGAATGTATCATTGTTAATCTCACTACTATGTACAATTTACAATGCACCAAAAAGAAGAAATAAATAAAAATAAAACACAAACTCAAAAAAATTTTTTTGTGTGTGGTACTGGGGATTGAAATCAGAGGCATTCTACCTCCGAGCTACACCCCAGCCCTATTTTTTATTCTTTATTTTGAAACAGGGTCACTAAGTTATGGAGTGCCTCACTAAGTAGCTGAGGCTGGCAGCGAACCTGCGATCCTCCTGTCTGAGCCTCCCAAGTACTGGTGTTACAAGCGTGCGCCACCACGCCCAGCTTTAAACTCAAAATATTTAACATATCCTCCCCTAGGTAGGGGGAACAGAACTAATTATTCCTTTAATTTAGGTTCTACCTATTTTTATTTTCAGTGTATTTAATTATCTGCTGTAAGTTATTCTGTATCTTCCAGGCAAATTATATTCTTTTATATATATGTATATATATATATATACACACACACACACTGGGGATTAAACCCAGGGGCACTCTACCTCTGAGCGAAACTCCAGCCCTTTTAATTTTTTAAAATTTTGAAACAGGGTCTCGCTAAGTTGCGAGACTGCCCTCGAACCTGTGATCCTCCTGTATCAGCCTCCCAAGTATTGAGATTACAGGTGGGCACCACCTCGCCCCAACTACACTTTTTTACATGATTCCCAAGTTCCTCACTTTTTTTCCTTAAAAGATAAAAAAACCAAAAAAAAAACCATTTAAATTTAGATAACTCAATTATAACTAATAGGTTAGAAAAAGTTTTAACACAATACTAGCTAAATAGCATTTATTCCCCCATAAATATTTTAAATAAATATATGCGGCCGGGTGTGGTGGTACATGCCTGTAATCTTAGTACTTGGAGGCTGAGACAGGAGGATCACGGTTTTGAGACTAGCCTTAGTAGTATAGCGAGACTCTTAGCAATCTAGTGAGACCTGTTTCAAAATAAAAAATATAAAAGGGCTGGGGGTGTAGCTCAGAGGTAGAATGCCCCTGGGTTCAATTCCCAGTCAGTAGTGTCTGTCTGTCTGTCACACACACACACACACACACACACACACACACACACACACACAATCTAATTTATCTACATGTGTGTATATGAAAAACAAATATGAAATGAATAAATTGTAGAGATAAATGATCCACAGGATGGAAATCTTGCTTATTATGAAGGCCTCCGGAAAGACTACATGACTTCTCTGGGAAGGAATCCCACAATTTATATCCCTATTTCTGTAGAAACTCCCTGTTATACATAGTTTAAATCTGACAGTTCTAACTTCTGACCACATAGTGATAGTGTGTACAAACGTTACTAATATACATGTCCACAGTGAAGTAGCCCTGGCCTTTATCTACTTGGCTCCAGATGGCTTCCCCTTGACTTTCTGCAGCATGACCAGAATGTGACGAATACTGAGAAGCCCTTTCTGTGATAGAGGTAACAAAAGAAATATCTGGTGACAAAAGAAATTTTAGGCATATAGACTCCCCCTCCCTCTCCCTCCCCTCATTTCTTTCCTTTTTTGCTTAGCTCACTTATATTACGCCGATACAATTCATGCATTTTTTTTTTTATTAAAATTGAAGGCAAGTTGGAAATTTTGACTGGATTGCTGGAACCAATGGTATATGTTTCAGCCATTCCACACTCTGGGGAAGTTATTTCAGAAAGTAAGACAGGAGCTTCAAAGTCATAGAACAATGAAAGGAGAAACCAGCCACACTGACTGCTGAGATTGGTGCGTGGGAGCTGGTCGCCCAGCACCAGGGTGGTTTTTGATAAGAGAAGTATACGACCGATGAATGAAAGCAAGTCTCATGGGTCTGTTGTGCACGATAACAATTTTACTTGAGAATGGAAAAAATGACCCTGCATTTCTTTCTCTTTGCCATTATCTATAGAACCACATTCTTGGGGGAGAGGGAAAGAAGCAGATTAAAAGGATCAGTTTCTACTGGCTTTTCCCTAGTTTTATTCCTTTACTTTTTTCTTGTTCAACCTCTTTCCCAACTATTCAACCATTTGGTGGGTATGGAGAGGCAGGATGTCTGGGAAACAAAACACATATTTATCTGTTTTCTCTGTGAACTGTTTTCAGCATCTCTGTGGAGTAACAGGAAGGATGTGGCTCTCAGATTCAAATGAGGCAACGGGTGCTGGGTCCTGCCTCTGGTGAGGAGTCATGCTATGTTACCTGTAGCCTGAGAACTCAGAACACCCTCTCCAGGTAGGCTGACTGCTTATCTGGGGCTTAATTCTATTTCAGATATCAGATTCCTAGCTTGCATCTTGCTAAAACAACAACAAAGAACAAACAAAAGAAACCATGAATGTGGTATAACTAGAGTGAACTATTCCATTAAGAGAATTCTGATTTTTAGTATTGAAGAGACCAATATTTCCAATGTATTCACAGATGTTTTAAATTGTGTGGGTCAGCCGGGCGTGGTGGCACACACTTGTAATCCCAGTACTTGGGAGGCTGAGACCGGAGGATCGCAGGTTCGCGGCCAGCCTCAGCTACTTAGTGAGGCCCTCCGCAACTTAGTGAGACCCTGTTTCAAAATAAAGAATAAAAAATAGGGCTGGTGGTGTAGCTCGGAGGTAGAATGCCCCTGGGTTCAATCCCCAGTACTGCAAAAAAAAAAAAAAGAAAAAAAAATTGTGTGGGACAAACTTTCAGAAATGTCAGTGTCTCCTTTCATATTATTTCTGATCCTTGAAGAATGTGATAGGAAAAGCCCATCAAACCTTTTCCCTAAATATATATTACTAGCTATGCAAAACTGATGAACAATGCATTTATAATGTAGCAAAGAAGTGGGGTGGTTGGCTCATGCCTGTAATCCCAGCTACTCAGGAGGCTGATGCAGGAGGAGCACAAGTTAAAGGCCAGCCTGGGCAATTTAGTGAGACCCTGTCTCAAAATTAAATGAGATAAAAAAATCTTTTTAAAAGGTTGGCAAGTAGCTTCATGGCAGAACACTTGCCTTGCAAGCACAAAGCCCTAGATTCAAGCCCCAGTTAAAAAAAAAAATAGAGAACACAAACATGAGACTTTTGGTCTAATTTATAAAACCAGATGCTCATTACTACATTTCCACAAAAAAGACCAGAGAAAAAACCATGGAAGAGACTGTGAAGTGGTGTGAGGCAAATATTTTAGTACTGAATTTGGGAAGTGATTCTATTACTAATTATTTTAGTCTAACTTTCATTTGTCCTCTCTTGAGTTAATCCCATCCATCCATCCATCCATCCATCCATCCACCCACCCATCCATTCATCCACCCACCCACCCATCCACCCATCCACCCATCCATCCATCCAGTCATTCCTCCATCCATCCGTCCATCTAATACATCCTATCTACTAAGTGGCGGGCCACTGAGAACCCAACAGCTGCCATTCCAGCGCCACGGTGGCTTTTGATAAGAGAAGTATAGGAATCATTCTACAGAAGACGATTATCAATTGGAAGTTGCAGGGTGCTAACAGGAGCTTAGTGAAGAAAGAAATCTCTTCCAATGAAGAGATCAGTCGAGGCTACATTGAGGAGAAACATTTAATTTATCTTGAAAGAGGAGCTGAGATAGAAGAATCACAGGTTCCAGGTCAGCCTCTGCAATTTAGTGAGACTCTGTTTCAAAATAACAATAAAAAGGGTGTGGGGGGGTGGACTTTGGAGGTAGAAAGCCCCTGGGTTCAATCCTAAGTAGAAAACCAAAAAAAAAACCCAAGAGCAAACAAACAACTCCCCCAAAAAACAAAAGCAAACAAACAAAACCCCCCAAAATGACAAAAAAATTAAAATCTTAGAGGGGGTGGGGCATTCCTGGCCACAGAACAGTCAGAGCAAAGGTGGTATCAGAGATATAGCGGAGATACTTAGGAAAAAGATGAATTTCTGAGGTGGTGTAGGGCCTGAAGAAGGAGGCACATGCTTCTCTAAGCAGCTAGACAGCCAGGAGAACAGGAACAGACTTAATTTGGAGCATGGAGGGGAGGCCCTGAAGAGTTGTTTTTTTTTTAAATTTTATTTTTTATTTTTTTGCGGTACCGGGGATTGAACGCAGGGGCGTTCTACCTCCGCACTACACCCCCAGCCCTATTTTTTATACTTTATTTTGAAACCGGGTCTCACAAAGTTGCGGAGGGCCTCACTAAGTAGAGAGAAAGAGACAGAGAGAGAGAGAGAGACAGGGAGAGAGAGAGCTGAGGCTGGCCGCGAACCCGGGGCCGCGAACCCGGATCCTCCGGTCTCCGCCTCCCAAAGTACTGGGATTACAAGCGTGTGCCACCACACCTGGCCCCTGAAGAGTTTTGAGCAGAGTCTGGTGTGGTGGCGCACACCTGTAATCCTAGTCCTTGGGATGCTGAGACAGGATTGCAGGTTTGAAGCCAGCCTCAGCAATTTAGTGAGGCTGCAGTAACTTAGCTAGACCATGTTTCAAAATAAAAAATAAAATAGGACTGGGGGTGTAGTGTAGCTCAGAGGTAGAATGCCCCCGGGTTCAGTACCACAGTGGGGGAGGGGGAGATATTTGAGCAAAAGTGATGTGGTCTGGCAGCTCCAAGCAAGACGGCTTAGCCTGGAAGAGGGACTTGCAGCTAAGAAGAAGTTTTAGAAGTCAAGTTGGTGCTAATTATCCTTTTCTTTCTTCTTTTTCTTTTCTTTTTTTGGTACTAGGGATTGAACATAGGGGCATTCTACCTCTGAGCTACACCCCTAACCCTTTCTTAATTTTTATTTTGAAACAGGGTCTTGCTACTTTGCTGAGGGCCTCACTAAGTTGTCAAGGCTGGTCTGGAACCTTTGATCCTCCTTTCTCAGCCAAGTAATGTGATTATAGGCGTGTACTGTGTCCTATCGCACCTGGCCAGTGCTAATTATTCTGTTTTAGAGAGGTATTTATAGGGGGAAGATGGACAGACATGGATGTTAACTGGTACAATGGGACTGGGTGACTTAATTTATCTCTAACATGATAATTGACTAGTTATAGATAGTACTTGATAGTTTTTTGATAGTATTTGATAGCATTACTGAGGGAAAATGTTAACTTGACTACCCCCAAAACAGGGGTAAAAATAATAGCTTTGGATGAAATTCAGTCCCATTTCTATATTTGAAATCTCAAAAATAATCAGTCTTATAGAAAAAAACTGGTCTTATGGAAAAAGTGACAAGGGGTGATATGAAAATATAAGCCCTATTTGAGTAATCCTACTAAAGTGTGTTAGCATTTGGTCTGATCCCTGACATAGCATACTTTCATAGGAGGGATGTTTATCCCACTATTTTGACAGGGATTAGAGAAATGTGGTTCTTTGCGGACTTCAGCCATGCATCACCCAAAAAGGCCACTCTCATAATACCTTTGGAAATCAGACCGGAAAATGTGGGCTGGATACAAGTGCAGAAGTGAATGATATTTATTCATTCGTTTGTTTGTTTGTTTATTTATACTGGGGATCAAACCCAGGGGCATTCTACCTCTGAACTACACCCTCAGCTCTTTTTATTTTTTATTTTGAAACAGGGTCTTGCTAAGTTGCTGAGGCTGACCTCGAACCTGCAATCCTCCTGTCTCAGCCTCCCAAGTATTGGGATTACAGGTGTGCGCCACCATGCATGGCTTGAATGATAATATTTAACTGAGGCTTATGGGAGAGTTCCTGTCTATCTAGAAAGTAGCCTTGGGGGCATAAAATGAGTTCTGAGTCCTTCAACAACTTTGTCAACATTTTAGTTGAAGACACAGAAAAACTAGCTTGATGGAATCTTCAGATGGAACAAACTTTTGTAGAGATAGGGAATGCTGTTGAGTGACAATCTCAAGACACAAAAACATCTTGGTAGGCCGGAGTAACAGGCTACAACTGAGATGACAAAATGAGTAAAGAAAATGGTGAGGGCCTGAAGGAGAACAACAAAAATATAGC
The DNA here is from genome assembly GCA_004027185.1 of Glis glis. Classification (NCBI taxonomy): domain Eukaryota; kingdom Metazoa; phylum Chordata; class Mammalia; order Rodentia; family Gliridae; genus Glis; species Glis glis. Next base: position 9,765 of record PVJS01037823.1, read on the forward strand.
CAAAGTACAAAACTGGGACATGTGGTTTAGCAGCAGCGCGTGTGAGAAAGACTTGGGGGGTGTTAGCTGAAAGTAATTTCAATTTGAGTCAAGCGTTGAACGTGGGTGCCTACCAGTGTGCTCTGATGTGGGATTTACTGAGATACAGCATCAGCTCCAGCCTTGTTTAAAGTGGGGCTCCACAAAAACTGAGAAATGTGGGTGCTTTAGATATAAACATGTCGGGTAAAATTGCTTACCATGCTAGCTGTTAAAACCAAAGAGAGGTTTTGCTGGTCGTCATGGAGGCCCTCCCCTTACCAGGCTGAGCTAGTGAGGTTAAAAAGAAGAAACAATCGATGGTCAACCCAACTGGAGGCTGCATGTATCCATTCTTAGACTGAACTTTGATTTTTTAATTTTATATTTTTGGTACTGGGGATTGAACCCAGAGGCATTCTATCTCCCAGCTACACCCTCAGCCCTTTTTATTTTTTATTTGGAAACAGAGTCTTACTAAGCTGATGAGGATCTTGCTGAGTTGTTGAGGCTAGCCTTGAAGCTGAGATCTTCCTGTGTCAGCCTCCCAAGTACTAGGATCACAGGCATGTGCCACCACACCAATTGCAATGAGAATGAAATTTTAGGCACTAAGAGACAGAGACCAGTCAAAAGTCCCTCTATTCCTCATTAAATATAATGTTAAGCAATATGAAGATACTACTACTTGCACTGTTTATCTCAAGGGGAACTCTTCAATCATTTGAGTAGTTCTGGGCCCCATCCTGGGTTTGCTTTCTTGGTGGTTGGAGAAGATGATGAGGGTCAGGGTGGTGTGCCCATGTCCTATTGCCAACTGTGTCAAGCACAGCAGGGCACCGCTCCCATGGGGAGGAGGTCTCCCACACCTCTTACTACCTCCTCTCAGTGCACAAACTGTGGAATCTGTTACTTCCAAACATAACACTTACCTCATGTTGGCAAATGAAGGCCACGTTTCTCCTTATTCTCAATGAGAAACAGAGAAAGCAAGCCGGCATAATTTCTAAGCTGTCAGATTTTTTTTTAAACAGGAAGTTTGCTGCTGTGTGTTGTTCTCTTTCCTCATGCAGAATGTTGTTTATCTTCAGGAGAAAGATCACATGGATGCTGGTGTACATGCTAAGAACAATGGGCAAGCCGGGCATGCAATCCCAGTACTTGGGAGGATGAGACAGGAGGGTCGCAGGTTTGGGGACAGCTGCAGCAACTCAGCAAGGCCCTCAGCAACCTAGTGAGACCCTGTTTCATAATAAAAAAATAGGGCTGGGGGTGTAGCTCAGATGTAGAACATCCTTGGGTTCAATCCCCAGTACTACAACAAACAAACAAAAACAAAAAACAAACAAACAAAAAAAAAACAATGGGCAAGAGTCCATCTCTTGTTTTCATTGAGAGAAAGAAGTCAAACAATGTATTTGGCTTCAATACAGGATATTTTCCTGAGCGGCTTCCTTAATAATTATCCAACAAAACATTTCTTAAAACATATGTATCTATACACACACACATACACATATATGCCCTTCCCCCATGTGTATGTATGTGTGTGTATGTATGATCTGACCACCCCTCAAGTCTTGAGTGTATCTTGTTCAGAAAAGCATAATTGGGATGTTGAAAGGATCTGGGATGATGTTAGTGAAAACTAATACAAAAACAAATTGTTTTGCTTAGAGAAGAAGTGATCTTTAAACAAAAACTGATAGGTTGTTATATGGAAGAATATTTCCATTTGACTAATTTCTTTTTTTTTGTTTTGTACTGGGGATTGAACCCAGAGGCATTCTACCTACAAGCTACACCCGCAGCCTGATTTTATTTCTTTATTTGGAAACAGAGTCTCACTAGGTTTCTGAGAGCCTCGCTATGTCGCTGAGGCTGGCTTTGAACCTGCGATCCTCCTGTCTCAGTCTCCCAAGTACTGGGATTATAAGTGTGTGCCACCATACCTGGCCACCATTTGACTCATTTCTAATAATGAGACCATCTCGAAGGTAGTCAAGAATATCCTGACACTAAAGATGGTCTGGCAGAGTGTGCATGAATAGATACTGGTTGAACCAGATGAACTTTAAGGCTCCTTGAAGCATAAGCTCTTATGATTTTGATACTATTTTTTATTTTTCTAAAATAGCCCACAGTATTGAAGCTAATAAGGTCATCTGAAAATGAATGCATGGAGACCGGTGCTTCTGAGAAACTGGATTCCTGGTTGCCTAGAAGCCAAAGGAAGGAATCTGTGTTCTGTGGGAAAGAGAACAATGCCAAAGAAAACTTCAGTCCTCTTCAACCACGTACAAAGCAAATCATCAGGACAAACTGACAAAGGACTGGCAAGGGACTTTAACAACCCCTCTTGTAGACACTGATGGACTAAGGGTAAAGAAGATTTGAACAACACAATTACAGGTTTAATCTAATGGGCATATTTAGAACACTCTCCCTTTAGCCCCCACCAGAGAATATGCATTAAAATGAATGGAATATATATATATATATATATATATATACATCTGTATGTATACATATTTATAAAAATATACTATATATATTTGTGTGTGTGTGTATATGTATGTGTGTGCATGTGTGTTTGCGTGTGTTACTGAGTATTGACCCCAGGGGCATGCTACCTCTGAGCTACACCCCCAGCCCTATTTTATTTTTCTTTGATAATAGGATCTCACTAAGTTGCTGAGAGTCTCCCTAAGCTGCTAAGGCTGGTCTTGAACCTGTGATCCTCCTGTCTCAGCCTCCCAAGAACCACACCTGACATATTTTTTAAAATGAATCATATACTAGGCCACGAATGAAGTTTCAATAAATTTTGTGGGACTGATATCATATAAACAATATTCTTAGACCACAAGAGATTTTTTGAGTTAGAAATCCATAATAAAATGATTATTAAAAACTCTCATTCATTTGAGAATTTTAAATGACATTGCTAATGACTTATGAATCAAAGAAGAAACAATTATGGTAATTGTAACATTTTTATAACTGGGTGATGATAAAAATATTCCATATTAGAATGTGTCAGATTCCACTAAAATTGCACTTCGAAGAAAACACTTAAATCTTATCCTAGAAAGGAAATATGACTAAATATTAATGAGTGAGTATCCGAGTCAAGAAATCAGAAAACAAGAGTAAATTCAAAGAAAGTGGAAGAAGGAAGTCATAAAAGACAGAAATTAACAAAATCAGAAAACAAAGATATAGTAGAGAAGATTAACAAGGGGAAACTGATTTACTTGGAAAGACTAATATGATAAATCACCAAAACTGATCAAGAAAAAGAGAGGGTACACATATTAGGAATCAAAGAGAGAATGTAACTACAGATTCAGCCAAGACTTCGAAGTAAGAGAATACTATGAAAAATTGTATGCCATTAAGTTTGAAAACTTCAATGAAATGAAAGATTTCACAGAAAAATTCAACTTACTACTGAAACAAGGAGTGAGGCCTTGTTTTAACCATTAAAAAACTGATTTGTAGTTGGGTGTGGTGGCGCACGCTTGTAATCCCAGTACATGGGAGGCTGAGAGTGGAGGATCGCAGGTTCGAGGCCAGCCTCAGCAACTTGGTGAGGCCCCCCGCAACTTAGTGAGACCCTGTTTCAAAATAAAAAATAAAAAAGGACTGGGGGTATAGCCCAGAGGTAGAATGCCTCTGGGTTCCATTCTCAGTACCTGCCCCCAAAAACTGTTAGTTAAAAATCTACTGATCCTTACACCAAAGAAAATCAAACCAATAAACATCAGGTTTAGATAGTTTTAGAGAAAAAAAGAAAAAAAAAAGAAAACATTTTTAAGATAAAAAACAAACAAACAAAAAACCTGGTGTTTTTTTTTTTTTGCGGTACTGGGGATTTGAACCCAGGGGCGTTTTACCTCCGAGCTACACCCCCAGCCCTATTTTTTATCCTTTATTTTGAAACCGGGTCTCACGAAGTTGCGGAGGGCCTCACTAAGTAGTTGAGGCTGGCCGCGAACCCGGATCCTCTGGTCTCCACCTCCCAAGTACTGGGATTACAAGAGTGTGCCACCACGCCCGGCTCGTGATTTTTTTAATAAATGTAAAAACCCTAAATAAAATGTTAGTAAATTGAATCCAATAGTGCATAAATATATATCATAAATGTGCTTTTTTTTTGGCAATGCTGGGATTGTACCCAGGGCCTCTTGCATGCTAGGCAAGTGCTCCACCACAGAGGTATACCCCAGCCCATAAAAATGGTTTAACTTTAGAAAACTGATGACAATAATCCTTTTTTTGTGTGTGTGTGGTACTGGGGATTGAACCCAGGGGCATTCTACCTCCAAGCTACACCCCCTGACCTATTTTTTATTCTTTATTTTGAAACAGGGTCTCACTAAGTTGCTGAGGGCCTCACTAAGTAGCAGAGGGCCTCACTAAGTAGCTAAGGCTAGCCCCGAACCTGCGATCCTCCTGTCTCAGCCTCCAAGTACTAGGATTACAAGCGTGCACCACCACACCCGGCTGATGACAATAATTCTATCATTATCAAATTAAATGAGAAAAACCATTTGCTGTTATCATTAGACACAGAAAAAGAATTTAATAAAATTTAGCACTTTGTTATTTTAAAAAAATATAAAATTTTTGTAGACTGGAATCAAAAGGGAACTTCCTTAACCTAAGATTGCAATTTTCAAAAATAGAAAGTCTTAGCAAACTAGAATCCTAAGAAAGAGTATTAAATCAAAATCCAATAATAGGTATCATACCCAATGGTAAAATGCTACAGCCTTTCTTCTAAAATCAGTAACAAGCTAAGGATGCATGCTATCCCTAATTCTTTTTAACGCTGTATTACAGATCATAGTCAAGAAAAATAAAAGATTAAAAAGGAAGAACTAAAACTTCTATTTATTGATGATATGATTGGGTACACAGAAAACCTAGGAGAAATAGAGATAAAATTTTGGAATTGACAAGAGGTTTCAGTAAACTTCCAAGTATTACTTCAATATGAAAAACTGTGTTTCCATGTACCGGCAACATTTAGACTAAGTAATTAAAAAAAAAATAGACCACTTCTCTCTCTCTCTCTCTTTTTTTTTTTTTTTTTACCTTCATCTCCTGCTCTTCAACGGGGACCTCACCCAGATAAGCACAGGATAATAATAAATAATTAAGAAAAACAAGTAGCCTAATTACATTGCAAAATGCTGAGAGGCAGGGACCATAATTTCATGGAAGTCTTGTAAGTTTCCTTCCTACTCTGTGGTTCCCATGGAAAAATTCCACTTCGAAAAAAATGAGGCGTTGTAGATGGTGCTACCTTGAACTGTGGTGAATCACACTTATTACTGGAAATGCCAGCAGGAAGCTCCCGGCCTCTGTGAACCAAACTCTGTCTCAAAATGAAAAATAAAGCTGACACCTTTTCTTCTACTTGGCTTCGAATAAAGTCAGCAGGAACCTGCCCTCCAAATTGGTCCTCACATCGGGAAGGAGATAGAAGACCTCAAAGGGAGACATTGGTCAAGAGGAGGGCAGAGAGAGGGTTAAGAAAGTTCTTGAAAGTTTGGTTTCTTCATCTACATGAAGATAATATTGAAGGCTACTTGAAAAGAATCTATTGAAATTTCACTACAGTCAATGACATTCAAATGACATTTGAATTCTAAGAGCCACTTGATCCAGGAGTGACCTCTATACTCTTATTCCATATTTGGGTATATCCATCAACACGGGGCCAGGTCTGCCAGTGTTACTAATGGTCTTAGAGAAGCATGCTCTAGCACACTATTCTTCCACCAAGGGGTTGATTACCATTGTTGATGAAGTGACAATACAAATGAGATAAAGCTGAACGTTCTATATTCACTTGGATCTGACTTGGTAATTCACTCGATGAATACAAGGTTAATTGAAACTACTATATTATGATGTTGCTTTTAAAAACATATTAAAAACCAAATTTACTGTAAACAACCAAAATAAGCCAAACTAGGAGACTGATTTCCTATTTGGTTGACTTCCTAATCAATTAATTAACTGGTACAGTCTTATAATGGAATAATATATAAAGTAATACTGTGAAATAAATTTATTGACACGGAAAAATATGGCACATTGCCAAGTTTAAAAAAGTAGGATGTAAAACATTAAGTACAATTTGAAATCATTTTAGAAAGTTTTAAATTTGTACCAGGAAAGGACATTGAACAAAATATTAACAATATGTGTGATTATCTCTATATGATGAGAAAATAGATGACTTTTGTCCTTTATGTTTTTCTAAGTACACTAGGGGTATGTATTAATGTGTATGTATGTATATATACATATACATACATACATACACATTATATATATATACACACACACACACAATTTTTTTTCCTGGTACTGGGGATGGGACCCAGGGGCACTCTACCTCTGAACTATACCCCCAGTCCTTTTTTTTTTTTGTGGTACCGGGGATTGAACCCAGGGGCGTTCTACCTCCGTGCCACACCCCCGGCCCTATTTTTTTATACTTTATTTTGAAACTGGGTCTCACGAAGTTGCAGAGGGCCTCACTAGGTAGAGAGAGAGAGAGAGAGAGAGAGAGAGAGAGAGACAGGGAGAAAGAGAGAGAGCGAGCTGAAGCTGGCCGCGAACCCGGATCCTCTGGTCTCCGCCTCCCAAAGTACTGGGATTACAAGCGTGTGCCACCATGCCCGGCTACCCCCAGTCCTTTTTATTTTTTGTTTTGAAACAGTGTCTCGCTAAGTTGCTGAGGCTGGCCTTGAACCTGTGATCCTCCCTCCTGTCTCAACCTCCCAAGTACTAGTGTTACAGGTGTGCGCCACCACGCCCAGCTGTGTTATTTTTTAAAACCCACCATAATGAAAATACCTAGAATTAATAAAGCAAGAACTTTTGGAGGTCTCCAAATGAAGTCCAGTTTCATGTTAGTCAAGACAACAATAAAACCCAGCGTCCTACTGAGAGTTGTACTGAGGATATTTTTTTCTTGGTCCTGTTCTCCAGCAGCATTTGGCCTAGGGTCTACCGGTGCTCTCAGAAGACATGGAAAAAGTCCAGTGCCCTCCTGAGAAAGCACGTGCTTCCCTGCTTACTCTCCCACCATCAGGGTGGACGGTACAGAGTCCAGCCCAGGATCTGGGGCAGGAGGACATAAATCCTGGGCATGAAAAAAATCCTGGGCATGAAAAAAAAATTCCATATACATGAGAAAAAAATTCCATATACATGAAAAAAAATTCCATATACATGAAAAAAAAATTCCATATACAAATATATCACATTAAATCCCTCTATTTTGTATAATAATAATAATATATAATATTATTATCAATAATAATAATAATATTATTATATATTATTATTATTTTTGTGGTACTGGGAATGAAACCCAGGGGGCATTCTAACTCTGAGCTACACCCCCAGCTCTATTTTATTCTTTTATTTTAAAACATGGTCTCACTAAGTTGTGGAGGGTCTCACTAAGTTGCTGAGGCTGGCCGTGAACTGCAATCCTCCTGTCTCAGCCTCCCAAGTACTGGGATTACAAGCGTGCACCACCACGCCCAGCTTATTTTGTATAATTACAATGCACCAATAAAAAATTCCATTCTTCATAATATTGCTTCCCTTCCCAATAACTTTCTCTGGCTCTGAAGCATAGCTTTTAAGCCTTCCACCCCGCTACCCCCACATCTTTTCCACCAGTCTCCCACTGCCCCCGATACTCCCTTCAGCCAGATGGTGCATATCTTCAACTGTCCACCAGTTCCCACAGTGTCCACCTGCACAGCCCCACCAGAGTCTTACCCTCCAGGAAGCCTCCCTCTCAGCTCCTCAGGCCCACATTGGTCTCCCTCTTTCAAATCCTGGGCTTATCCATAGAATTGATTGTTTGTAGGTGGGGCATTTACATATTTTACCATTTCCTCTGCATGGCAGGTTTCTGAAGGGTTGGGGCCAGCAATCTCTTTGATTCTCCCCTCACTTTCTCCCCCAGCTTCTAGCACAGGTGCACAATACAGTAGGTTCTTAGACCAGGAAACATCTTTTAAGGTGGTGTGATTTTGCTGGCACTTTCTCATAATTTATGAGCAATCTTCCAGTCCATCTGCCTCTCTCTTTCTGCCTCATTCTTTTTGTGTATGTGTGTGTGTGTGTGTGTGTGTGTGTGTGTGTGTGTGTGTGTGTGGTACTGGGGATTGAACCCAGGGGTATTTTTATTTTTTATGTTGAAACAGGGTCTCGTAGGTTGCTGAGAGTCTTGCTAATTTACTGAGGCTGCTCTTGAACCTGAGATCCTTCTGTCTCAGCTTCCCAAGTACTAGGATTACAGGTGTGTGCCACCATGCCCGGCTGTCTCATTCTTAGGAGCAAAGAATGACATTTTTTCCCCCTGCTTACTCACCTCTCTGTCTCTCTTTCTATATGGCTTCCTCTGGTATATATCTTCAGCCTTCATTTGCCAGTGGGAACGGATGGCAAATCCTGAATGCAGGCCACCCACGACTGTGCCTGGTCCTCTCGCCTCTCTCCTCTCATTCCCGGGCACCCAGGGTGCTGCACCTCCATGTTCATTTCCAATGAGGACTGGGGACCTTTCCATATCCCTAATTCTTGCTTTTCGGGACTTGGTGGGCTGTGTTAAGCATTCACTCATTCATTTTTCGCCCAAGCATTCGCTTTCACGCCTCATTATTTAGTACCTTTCACGTCCCAGGCACTGACTTACACTCACAGTTGTATGTCTTGTTCCCCCAGCTACAGTGGAAGCTCCCATGCAAAGGTTGTCTGCTGCAATTATTTAACTGTCACCAGAGAGCTAGCAGTACACTCAGAACCTGTTTTAAAAACATGCAAGTGATTGAAATGAGAAAGGGGAAAGGAATAGGGCGGAAGGTTGTAGTTTCATTTGATGACCCTCCCCTGTGTGGTTTGATTAGAGATGGTGTAAAAGACAAGGAAAAAGTCTGACTTGGGCAGAGTAGAGCCTTCAGTTTTCTCCTTCTTTTTTGTTTTTTCTCTTTTTGTGGCACTGGGGATTCAACCCCGGGGCATTCTATTTCTGAGCTACCCCAGCTCTATCTTAATTTTTATTTTGAAATAGGGTCTTGCTAAGTTGCTTAGGCTGGCCTTGAGCCTATGACTGGCCTTGAGCCTGTGATCCTCCTGTCTCAGCCTCCTAAGTACTGGGATTAGCAGCATGCAGCACCATATCCATCTTAGAGCCTTCATTTTTTTCCCCCTAAGCCTCTGTCTAGACCAAATGAGACAGCGGCAAATGTGAAAACATTCTTTTTTTTTTTTTTTTTGGAACTGGGGATTGAACCCAGGGGCATTCTACCTCTGAGCTACACCCCCCCAAGTCCTATTTTATTTTTTATTTTGAAACAGGGTCTCACTAAATTGCAGAGGGCCTCACTAAGTAGTTGAGGCTGGTGGTGAATCTGTGCTCCTCCTGTCTCAGCCTCCCAAGTACTGGGATTACAAGTGTGTGCCACCACACCTGGCAAAAACATTAAGATGCAGAATATTTTGCAAATAGGAATCATCATCATCATCATCATCATCATCATCATTATGAACACCATCCATACCTCACTATGAAAAGTAGGAGTGGCATAATAAGCGACCAATCACCCTGTTTTGCAAGCTCTGCAGCTAGCAGCAAAATACAGCTAGAAAAAAAATGCAGGCTGGGCGTGGTGGCGCACACTTGTAATCCCAGTACTTAGGAGGTGGAGACCAGAGGATCCGGGTTCGCGGCCAGCCTCAGCTACTTAGGCCCTCCACAACTTCGTGAGACCCGGTTTCAAAATAAAGTATAAAAAATAGGGCTGGGAGCCGGGCGTGGTGGCGCACGTTTGTAATCCCAGTACTTTGGGAGGCGGAGACCGGAGGATCCGGGTTCGCGGCCAGC
>PVJS01037824.1:0-19709 GCA_004027185.1 Glis glis
CAAAAAAAAAAAAAAAAAAAAAGATGTGTAACTTTGTAACCCAGCAAATCCATTCAGTTTGTCTTCCCTGAGAAAGTGGAAGAGAGGGAGACCTGTCATTTTCAGGGTAGAAAGGAACCTTCTGATGAGATATTAGAGCTCATGGGAAGGAGGGTAGGGGCAAGGGATTCTCTGTTTCCCACCACAAGGTACTTTCCATGACTCTGCTTCTGGGCCAAGTGGGGACTACCATTCTAGTCTAAAGTAGAAGGAAAATATGCCAACGAAAACAGAGTATTAACAACAAAATACCATATATTCCCAAACACATGCACATCTTTGTACATTTTTTAAAAATTCAGTCTATCTCCCATGTGTAACATCAGGTTGGGCAAGGTTTTACAGTTTCTAAAAGATATCATCCATATAGCATAGGTGTAAAAAAGAGATCACCCACATACAGGTGTAAAAATTTTTTTTAAATTAAGCAGTATTTGGAAGGACTAAATGGTGTCCATTCCATACAAAGGGGTGCTGGTTGGAAGTGTGCTATAGTTTGGATCTGAAATGTCCCCCAAACACCCATGTGTTAAAGGCCTGGTCCTGAGCCAGCGACACTTTTGGGAGGTGGTGGAATCTTTAAGAGATGGAGTCTAGTGGGAGGTTTCAAGCCACTGGGGTCATGCCCTGAAAGGGGATAGTGGGATTCTTGCTCTCTTTCTTTGCTTCCCGGCCACCATATGATGAACTGCTTTGCTCCATCACATGCTCCAACCATGATGTATTGCCTTACTACAGGCTCAGTGCAACCAGGTCAAACAGTCATGGACAGAAACCTCTAAACCTGTAAACCAAATCAACCTTTCCTCTAAGTTGATTATCTCAGGTATTCTGTTATAGTCAAGCAACGTTAATGCAGGGTGATAGGCAGGGACACAGAGCATGGTCTTTTCTGGTGAGAGTGGTGGCCTGATGCTGACACTAGTAGGAGTTCTTGATTCCTGAGTGTTTCTCAAATACACAGGCACTTTGGCTCTACTTTGCAGGTTAACAAAAGTACACAGGCTCAATCCTATCAGAGTTTATGTCTGAGCAAGCTATCTCCCCAAGTATATTTACCATCGGTGTATATTACATTTCCTTAGATAACAGTGCAAACATCAGGAGAATCGAGGAGAAAAGAGACTGGCAGTGAGCGATGGACAAGAAGTAAGGGATAAAGAGCACTGGGACAGGAGAAGAGGGACGATGAGGAAATTGAGATGGGTGGGGAGGGATTATGTCTAGGAATTGTGTGTTTAACAAAGGTCTGGTGTGTGCCCCACAAGAGTGCTAGGAGCTGAACATGTGGCCACCCTGAGGAAGACAGTGAGATACACTGAGCACTTGTTAGACATGATATTGAGTTCCTTGCTATATGTTATCTCATTTAATCTTTGCAAAAAAAAAACCACCCAGGAGACAAGTTCTCTCTCTCTCTCTCTCTCTCTCTCTCTCTCTCTCTTTCACTCACTCTGTTTTTCATCAATAAAAAGAATTCTCAGATTAACTAACTTGCTTAAGGCTACACTAGTAAGTAGCAAAGCTTGATTTAAACTTCAACCTCTAAAATCTGAAAGCCTACACTGTTTCTACTCTGCCAGCTGTTTTCTGGATAGATTTTCTAAATAATTTGGATTTAACCCTCTGAGGAATATTCACAAATTCAAGGGACGTTCACAAATATATTTTAAATGTTTTGTATAGAAACACTCTTTTCCTTTTTGTTAATATATAATGAATAATAGAGATGAGTAAAGGCAAAAAGTTCCTCCTTGCTTGGCATGAATTTTACTCTCCAGAGGTGCTGCTGTGGACAATTTAGTGTACATCTCTCTACACCTTTTCCTATGCTGTTTTTCAAGAATATCAATCATTGATTTGCAACTTCTTCTTCAAACCAAGGACGTACTGTATTCTATAGCAATAATTTTTTTTAGTGGCTACATGGATGAACTATAATTTATGGACACATTTTCTTAACAATGGGCATTTATGTTGTTTCTGATATTTCACTATTACGAACAATGCTGATATAAATTGCTGAAATGAACATTTTTATACGTGTATACCTTCATATGCATACTTCAATCCAATAGTATTTATTTCTCAAAGTGGGTTTGCTGGGTCAAAGGGAGTAAGTCTTATATTTTAAGAGAGAGTTTAGAAAAGAAATTTATATTCCTATAAACTGTGAGTGGCAGTCCCATGCTTCACCACAATTTTTCCAAAAGGGGAAAATTTCAATCTTTAAAAAAATTTTGATAAAATACTAGGTGAAAAAAATAGCCACTCAGGTGGTTTGAGTTTGACATTCCTTTGGTTACTATGGGGAGAGGACAGACCTGGCTGAGGGGCAGATACTCGGGGGTTTCCCAAAGTCATTCACCCAGATTAGTCACTCATGTCCCACACACTAATCTCAGAGCACATGCAAATTTGGGCCCCAAGAGAATGCATGCACTCATTAATTTTCTAGTACCTACTCTGAGCTAGGCACTGCTCTAGATGATAGGAGTACAGTAGCAAATATAAGAGACAAGCTCCCTATACTCTTAGAACTTATACTCCTGGTGGGAGAGTCAACAATAAATAAGCACATAGACACAATACTTTCCATCATGAATAAATCTTACAGGGCTGCTCAGAAACTACTAGAGCTTTAAATATTAAATCCCATTTCTGTACAATAAAAGACTGCACAGGTACATGTAACCAATGCTTCTGATGACTTTTCTTGGTTGTTTCAAATCCTAAATCAAGCCCAAGTCTAAATCATCCTTTCATACAAACCTGGGCCTCCCCCATGTTTCCTATCTCCATGAAAGGGCAATACCCAAAACTAGTAATCATCCTTGATATCTCTTTCTCCCTCACTCTTCATAAACTATCTATCACCAATCAATCATTGGGTTAGTTTTCCTAAATATTTCTTGAATCTCTTTCTTTTCATCTTTACCACCATCCTAGTACCAGTTACCATTACTTCCAGCCTCAATACTGCCTTAGTGTAACTAGCGCGGACACACACACACACACACACACACACACACACACAAATACACCACACACACACACACACACACACACACACAGCATCTAGTTCCTTCCATACAGATTCTATACTGCTGTTTATCTCCCAACTCGTCCTCCTTAAAAACCTCCAACATCTGTCCATTGCTCTTAAGACAAAACACAAAACCTCCCACCATGATCCATGTAACCACGCATGTCTGCTCCTACCCACCCTCTGGCTTCATCTCCATCATACATCCAGCGGCTTCCTTTGCTCAGGCATGCTGATGTTCTTCCCATTTCTCATATTCACTGAGTTCCCATCTAGTGATCTTGTACATGCTATTCCTTTCGTTTGGAATGACCACTCCTCAATTCTCAATTCAAGCATCACATCTTTAGGAAGGGCCTCTGGACTGAACAAAATCCATCATGTGTTTTTGTGGGACTTCATGCCTCTCTTTCTTTGCCCCTGTAACAGCTGTATTCTACATTTGCTTGTATTGCCCTCAGACCATAAGCACCATGTGGGCCAGAGACATAATGGCTTTTGTTTGTCAGCACAATGCCTTGCACATACTGGGCACTGAGCATTTTCTGAATGGAAGAATGAATTCATGCAAGACAGGCTAAATTGCTTGAAGCAAACTTTAAGTGTTCTAAAAGTTTATAAAATAAATAAAGTTAACCATTTGTAGTATGCCAGTTAAAACCAAGGAAGAACAATGTGTGTTGGGGAAAGATGGGATGCATTAAACCATGCTCCTATCAGTGGGGACAAGGATGCCCAAGTTAGTGAGCCTTGAATTGCAAACAAAGAGCTTGTAAACCACAGGGAGGTTCTTAGATGGAGGATTAAAATAAAGGTAGGAAAAATTCATACTGTTAGGTGGATCTGTCATCTGGGTAGAGGATGGCTCTAAGTAGACAGAGAGGTAACAGGCCTAGAGCTAAGGAGACAAATCTTTTCAAGTAGGCCAGTACAAGTATTGCCACCTAGAATAGAAAAGAAGAAGCAGGTCCTGGGACTAAGCAACATAACCTGGTGATTTAATGAGAATGGGAAATGAAGAAAGTATCAAAACTGCTATTTTCTCACACCACCTTACCCCAACATTTGCAAACTGGACGATCTAGAAATGAGAACTGAGTAAAGAGAAGACATGGTGAGAATTGTCCCAACTCTTGAAATACACAATTTTATTTTCTCTCAAGGACTAAAACAATGAAACAAATTATTGTGCTAAAAGAATCCCAGGTAGACTGCACATTAGTCACCCAACATCTCATTCCACTGCATTGTTATTGGGACAAGATGTTTAATAACCAGCGTTTAGTTAGACATTAAGGAGACAGTCATCTAGTTCTATTTCTGTCTACCAGGATTCAGTTAAACAAAGCAAACCTGCTCCACCATATGAAATGGGGGAAAGAGCAATGGACTAAGAGTGAGGATGCCAGGGCTCCGGCCCCAGCTCTCAAATGAATTCCACTGTGTCAATCTGAGTCTTGGGATTTTCCCGAACCCAGATTTCCTTACCAGTAAAATTGGCAGGGAAGGGCAGACAGGGGATGGTAGTGATTTCTACCTGTGTTCAACAGACTAGTGGGATTCTCAGAGGCACTTCAGGAGCCTCCCAGCGGTGAGAGGGAGAAGCTAAGCGGGAAGTCTCCCATCTACTGCCCATATCCTCTCCACCCAGAGGAGTCCAACTTTACTGCCTACCATATCAGGGAGCTTTATAAGATTTAATTAAATCTACAGTATGATCCACACCTTTACCCCACTACCCAGGGGAAATTACTGGTCTAGATGCTCTCTCAGGCATCCCTTAGGGGTCAGAATGATAATATAAGTTGATGGCTGGTGGTTCTGTAAGGTGACACCAATCTATGATATTAAAAAATGTTCACAAAAGCACATCCTTTTAGAATTGGGGGAGTGGGGCTAAACTCTCATTTCAAGAATAAACCTTGAGGGTGGATGAAGGCAACCAGAGCTATGAGCCAATAATGCAAAGAGCTACAGGTGCTTTAACCTTTTCTTAATAGTTTGCATTAAGCAGCAAGTATTTAGGTAGTATTTATGTGATAAAATTTAATTTCTTTCTAAAGAAAAAAAACTTTAGAGAATTGAAAAACAAAAACCACCACCACTGACAACTGATCTCTACACAGCTCAGAGCATCAGGACCGTGGTAACCTCACAAGACTCCTTGACCTCAGAACCTCCATTGGGGCCCCAAGCTACACCCACCAGCGTATCTGCCACAATCTTACTACTGACCAACACTTGGTGATTGTGGGAACTTGGATGCTAATCAGAGAATTGGGCTGACTCTTCTTTAAAAACTTAAGGGAGGCCGGGCGTGGTGGCGCACGCTTGTAATCCCAGTACTTTGGGAGGCGGAGACCGGAGGATCCGGGTTCGCGGCCAGCCTCAGCTCGCTCTCTCTCTACCTAGTGAGGTCCTCCGCAACTTCGTGAGACCCGGTTTCAAAATAAAGTATAAAAAAATAGGGCCGGGGGTGTAGCGCGGAGGTAGAACGCCCCTGGGTTCAATCCCCAGTACCACAAAAAAAAAAAAAAACCATAAGGGAACAAGTCATGGACCAAAATAAACACCCCAGTGCAGGATTTTCCAACATATGTATTACAATTTGCAGTGGGTCCTTAGAAAATCAACCTACTGCATTTTTAATAGTGTTAATACAGGGATTCTCTTATAAGAATTTAAATATCAATAAGATAATATTTGATGTTAATTATTATTATTATTTTGTGGTACTGGGGATTGAACCCAAGGCCATTCTACCTCCGAGCTACACCCCCAGCCCTAATTTTTATCCTTTATTTTGAAACAGGGTCTCACTAAGTTGTGGAGGGCCTCACTAAGTAGTTGAGGCTGGCTGCGAACCCAGATCCTCCAGTCTCAGCCTCCCAAGTACTGGGATTACAAACGTGCGCCACCACGCCCTGCTGATGTTAATTATTTTATCTGAAACAATAATGGAATTTTTTGTGGGCCTTTGTTTCTTTTTTATAAACCTTGTATATGTGCACATATAACATATTGTAATTGTCACTGGGAGTTGTGAAAAAAATTGAAAAGCATTGCTTTGGTAGATACTGGGAACAAGAAAGGGAGCTTGATCTTCAGTTTGATCTCAAGAGACATTCAGGGAAGTTCAGTTCAAAACTATAGAAAAAGGCAGGGGCAGTGGGGATGGACTCATCCCTTGTAGGTCCTGAGTGATGACCTTGCCATAGACACTGTGTGACAAGAATTAGTCCTGTTGGGTGTCTGGCTGGTAGTGGTGGGAAGAGGTTTATCAGGAATTTCACCTGTTTTTTAGATGAAGGGAGTTTAAATAATTCATCCAATGTCACAGCTAGTAAGAGGTAGATTCTGAGTTCTAAACCTGATACAAGGCTGTAAGTTGGGTCTGGAGTGTCTCTCTAAGGGCCATGTGTTACAGGCTTGGTCCCCAGTTTGGCACTATTGGGAGGTGGTAGAACCTTTAAGGGGTGGGCCTATTGGGAGGTCTTCGGTCATTGGGGGGTTATACCCTTGAGGGGGATATTGGGACCCTGACCCCTTCCTGTTTCTCTCTTTGCTCCTGGTTGCCATGAGGTGAGCAGTTTCTTCCACCATGCGCTCCTACCATGATGTGTTCCCACATCACAGGCCCAAAAGCAACAGGGCTAAATACCATGGACCAAAACCTCCAAGACTATGAGTCAAAAGAAACCCTTCCTCTTCTTAAGTTGATTGCCTCAAGTATTTTGTTACAGTAATGGAAAGCTGATTAACATAGTCACCTCACTGTTAGTTCTCAGTTTCTTAGCTATAAGGGAAGGAGGAGTTAGTTTAAGATTAGCTTGAAACAATTCTACTTGGGTCTATGTCATGACTACCATTAACACTATGCTAAAATTGATAAAGCCCTCCCTCACTTTGTGCAGGCATGACATAAAGTGCTTTAAAATCTTCATTTTAATTAAGCTTCATAAAAGCCTGTAAGATATATACTATTATCATCCCTGTTTACTGGAGGCTTTGAACATGCCCAGAGTCACACAAACATCACTGATGCAAACCTGCATTAAATAGCTAAATGCAGTTTTATTACATTCCTATACATATTCTGGAAAAATATCTGCTAAAATAACAATTTTCCCTCAAAGTATAGGAGTCAAACAGTTGAAACTTCAATTTCTCATCTATAAAATGAAGGTGAATTTAGATGTTCACTTTGGACTTCTTTGCTTTCAGCACTCTCCTTTTCTAAAACGTGTCACGCAAGCTGGCTTTCATTTAAGGAATGCCAGGCAAACCCCACAGTCTGTATAACTGTACTACATCAGCATCCTAGCTACTAACCCGGGCCCGGGTACATAGAGACATGGCTAGTGCATAGAGACTTGGAGCCATGTTTTCCGAAATTCTTACCCATTTAGCAAGTTGTTTCCTACAAGAATATATACTCTTTGGTTATAATCACTGTATTTGAAAAACATTCCGTGTTCAATATTCTTCATAAAAGTTGAATAGCTTTTCAAAACATTATTCTGGTGGTTTAAAGATTGAGATTTATACCCTACAGGGATTTTCATCAGTAAGGCTTCATTTTTTTTACTCTATTGATCCAAATAACTGCTGTCTCTGAAGTCCTAATTCTGGGGATGGGATACCCAGGGGCAAGTGAGAGCAGACTTCTGTTTTCCTGAAAAGACAGCCCAAATGGCTTCTGGAGACCCCAGCCACCATGTAGTTTGATAGGAGCATACAGGGCACAGGAGAAAGGACTATATGAAGCTGTGGGATTTTTACGAATTTGCATTCACAGTCTAATCTGGTGACTGCTCTGGTGGAATTTTGGGTACTTAAATTTAGGTGAGGTTTAGTCCATTTCCTTCTGCATTCTGGGTGTCCAATACCTAGTCTCTTAGCATCAGACAATTTATAAGACCTATATCCTGCAGCCGGGCGTGGTGGCGCATGCTTGTAATCCCAGCACTTTGGGAGGTGGAGACTGGAGGATCCGGGTTTGTGGCCAGCCTCAGCGCTCTCTCTCTCTCTCTCTCTCTCTCTCTCTCCTTAGTGAGGCCCTCCGCAACTTCGTGAGACCTGGTTTCAAAATAAAGTATAAAAAATAGGGCCGGGGGTGTAGCGTGGAGGTAGAACGCCCCTGCATTCAATCCCCAGTACCACACACACACACACAAAGACCTATATCCTGCAGAAAATCTTGTAAGCCAGAGGGCCTTGGCAATACTAACTTTCTAGCTTTCCTCTCCTTTTGCAATTCTCGCTCCCTTTTATTCTCAGGACTGAGCTTTAAGTTATTGTAGACTCCTCTCTGAGTGAGATTTCATTACACCTGAGCAAGGCTCATGTCCTATCAACCTCATAAAAAGGAAATTCTTCCTACATCTTCATATTACATCTTTTCTCTCTCTCTCTCTTTCCAAAAAAAAAAAAAAAAAAGCTGGGCGTGGTGGCACATGCTTGTAATCCCAGTACTTGGGAGGCGGAGACCGGAGGATCCAATCCGGGTTCGTGGCCAGCCTCAGCTACTTAGTGAGGCCCTTCGCAACTTCATAAGACCAGGTTTCAAAATAAAGTATAAAAAATAGGGCCAGGGGTATAGCGCGGAGGTAAAATGGCCCCTGGGTTCAATCCCCGCCCGCCCCCCCAAAAAATACAAGACTAAAATTGGTCTGTGAGAAACTCTGAGCTGACATCCCACTGACAACTTAAAGACAAGAGGGCAGCTATTCCTAGGGGAGAAAAAGGTAAAATGAAATAAAACAGGGTGGAACTTCCAAGGGAACTCATAATTCACATTTGCAAAATCACACCTACACCCTAACTTGAAAAGGGCTGAAAGAGCCAGCACTTTGTCACTCAGCTACCCTTTCCTACCTGGTTTCACTCACACAGCGACACACTGATCCCATTTCCAAGAGCTATACTGAGACACACATCCATGCTTTTGAAAGTAGAGAGGGGACTAGTGTGGGGGTTGAAAGGATGAGGCTGAGACAGTAGGTGGCTGGCCCGCTGAAGGGGAGATCATGAGCAAGGGGTAAAGTTAAGGAAGTGGGTGACTACAAAGAAAGTAGAAAGGCGACACTGAACATGGTTAGCAAAAACGGACATGTGGGCGTCCTGTAAAATAAACTCAGAATTATGTCATTCCTTCATATGCTGATGCTACATTATAACCTCCCAGAAATGAAATAACTGTACTTTGGGCCAATATGGTTGTCATTATATCTATAACCTAAAATAAGTACCAGATGAAAGGAAAAAGTAGGAATTTAAGAATGGTGCTTTGGCCTCGATCAACTCAGCTTTCCGGATCAAGAAGTGCCCGATGGGACCCCGCTGGAGGCAAAGTCGAAAGGCTCTGGGTTTCTTTTTAGTTACACCTGTTTCGGAAGGTCCCGGGCTAATAAAAGAGGAAAACAACAGGTTCCTACAGGCAGAAACTCGATCCAGTCCCCGCACCTCCTGGTGCCCGTGCCAAGAGCCGCCGCAGCGCGGCCCAGGCCTCCACTGCCTGCCCGTGGCCAGCTCTGCAAGGCCAGCGACAATGGCTTCCTGCCTCCCTGGGCCCACGGAGGTCCCACGTCTCCACGGCTCACCTGCTGGGAGCCAGGTGAAGAGTAGCAGCCAAGGTGCGGGCAACTCGGGGCCCATGTCGGCCCCTCTCCGGCCCCTTTCAGCTCAGGGGCTTCTGGGCATCTTTCTTCGTCAGCTGCGCCCAGGACGCACACCTGCAGCGAGCGCCTCGGGCTCCCCCCGGGCGCAGCGCGGGCGAGGACGGCTCGGGCTGCAGGTGCGGCTCGCGGCTCCGCCCTCAGCCCGCGCTTCCTGCTCCGCCCCGGCTCCCGGGCCGCCGCACCTGCCTACCTGCCGCCCGCCCGCCCGCGCAGGAGGAGGAGGCCGTGGTCCTGCAGAAGTTCTTGGGCAGCCTCGCCCCTTGCACATTTCTCCCCCTCTTTCTAGAATGATGTGGATATAACTTTCCAGAGTGTATTTACTGTGTTGTATTTCCCGTTCCCTCATTCTGGGCTTAGAAAACTTTCCCCCGCTAAGAACACACGAATGAAGTTTACACGTGATGTTTGTTCAAGTTTTCTAGAAACTGAAGA
This sequence comes from Glis glis, assembly GCA_004027185.1. Taxonomy (NCBI): domain Eukaryota; kingdom Metazoa; phylum Chordata; class Mammalia; order Rodentia; family Gliridae; genus Glis; species Glis glis. The sequence continues at coordinate 10,198 of PVJS01037824.1, forward strand.
TTCCAGAAAGGGTGTGCACTAGAAATGTAAACTTAATTTTCCACAATTATAAAATTAACAAATGCTCACTGTTGAAAAATTAGAAACAAGTAATAGAAAAAAAATTCCCTCTCCCACCGTTGATGTTGGTCTATTTCTTTTGTTTCTCTTGCTTCTTCACCACGCAGTAGCCCAGAACTCAGCCCTCCCAGGGTCAAGGTTTTGACTGCTGATCTTGTAAAGAGAGCTGGGCTCCTTGCTACAGGCCACCCAGGATGTAATCCCAGTCTCTCCTCTTCCACAGCAGGAACCCACAGGGAGGGCTAGGGAGAACCAGGGGAGGCACATTTGCCATCAGGAACCAACCAAATAATGACATTAACTTGGAAAGTCATCCAACACGGGCGGATGTAGAGAGCAAGCCATTGTATGCACCCACGCCTTATTAGGGGTTTTTCACTGACTCGGCTCCTCCTTCTGACACAGGCCCCCACCCCAGCCATCACCTTTTTCTTCAAGAATAGTATCATCATCATCATCATCATCATCATCATCATCATTGGTACTGGGGATTGAACCCAGGGGGATTCTACCACTGGGCCCTTTTAAAAATTTTTATTTTGAGACAGGGCCTCGCTAAATTGCCTCAAACCTGCAATCCTCCTGTCCCAGCCTCCCAAGTACTGGGATTACGGGCGTGTACCATCACGCCCGGCTCAAGAATATAATTATAAAAATAAATTAAGCATGGTTTCAGGAGACTCCTGCTCTTCTCACTGACTTTAGAAATCGCTATCATTTCTCCTAAGCACATCTCGTGACCTGCTCTGCTGTGAAGGGTCCTCTTCACTGGTGCTGCTCCTGTCCTTCATCTCACCTCCATCCACAGGAACAGTCTTGCCCTGGATCTGATTCCAGGTTTCAACCCAACCCCTCATCCCCTCCACCCATGGGTTTGGCCTCTGGTTCCCCCAATGGGCCTCTTCACTTTAAATGTTTTTCTTGTGGTCTCTTCCAGAAATAGGAAGTAAATTCAGGAAGTGTGTGGCCAAAGGCAGATGGTAAAGTATGGGTAGGAGACTTTATATCTTCCACCGTAGACTCTCAGCACAGCAGCAGCAGGAGGAGACCGTAGTATGAGGAAAGGGGGCTCACTCAACCCCAAGACCTCGCACATACTCCCAGGACCACTGTGCATGCTTGGGTGTCTGTGACCTTGGGAGATCTGTATAGTTTCTAGCTCTGTGAATTGTCCCCAGCAAATTTTCAGTTGCAGTCTAAAAAAGATGAGCCCCCACCTTCTCTCTCATGCTTACCTCCCATCCCCTCAGCTATCATTTTGGTATAGAGGTCACTTTAACCCTCATCTAAGCCATCATTTCTCCATGTGTGTTTCATGCAACAGTAGTTCCATGGAATTTTAATAGTATATGAAGCAACAGTTCCAAGATCAAATCAATTTGAGAAATGCTGGATTACACTAAATAAAACCTTTTTTCAAGACTTATTAAACCCTTAGGGTGTTACTGTACATTTGAGTCTGCAAAGGAATATGACATGCAGTATTATCCAAAGGTATTCAACCACAAAACTCTTTTTACTCACAGATATTTTAGGGCAGAGTTCCATCGAACCCATTTGGGGAAATCCCTCGGTTCTAAACCAAACATAATTGGGGGGATAACTTGGAGACTTCTATAGAAACAACAACCAAAAAAAAAAAAAAAGACTTTAACGAAGATTATTGCAAGTGCAGAATTATAGTTAGAATTTCTTTATTTTCTCTTGGTAATTGTTCATTTGGTTAAATAACTCCATTGCTTTTGTGTGTGTGGTGAACCCTTAGGTTAATTTTATTTCTCTGTGTTCTCTACTATTTGCATCTTTTTTTCTTCCAACGTTCTCAGAGCTTCACATGCATTATTTCATTAAATCCCCACAATAGCCGTATGACACAGGAGCTGTTATTATCAACGCCAGCACATTATGGATGTGGAAACTGAGAAACAAGATAACTGGCCCAAGGTCACAAAGCTAGTAATTGGTGGAGCGGTGAGTCTAGGTGAGGCAGTCTGACTCCAGAGCATGTGAAGATGTCAGGGTGAGTCCTCAGCTCAGAAACTCAGAATCTACAGGGTCCTTGGCTAACGTGACAGAAAAGAATCTCAGCACGTGCCAGTCAGAGACATGGACAGAGGTTTATTTGGGGAGAAAGGGAAGAAATATACACTCAAGAGAGAATGCGGGCCACCTCGAGATGAGGAAGGCATATTGGGGAGTTCAGGGCCCTTTTTTATAGGGGACTTTCATGAGGGGTGGGATAGAGGAGGTGTGTGAGGAAGATCTCAGTCTGGTACTCCCTGAGGTGGTTCCTGGTGGTCTGGTGGTCTGGTCAACCTTAGGGTCCTCAGGCTGATTAGGGTCCTCATTAGCTGATTGACAGGTAAGCTGGAGAGTGTCCTAAATTATAGGTTCCTCAAAATATCATACATTTCTTGTTATAAATGTACAGGGCAATTAAGTTTCTTTTAGTTACCTCTAAGATCTACAGGTTTCCCAGGAATTCGGGAGTTAGGCCTGGAAAAGAGAACTGGTTTTGTGGAGTGGAGACTTAAGCACTTTAGCTCCAGGTTCTTATATTAAAGTTATATTTTACTTTTCCTTCCTGTCTGTCTCCTTTCTACCTACTTCTTTCTTCTGTCCTACATCACTCCTAGCTGGTATACCATTGTTGCTCACCTAGCTGTGTCTTAACCAGTGTCTTCAGCTGGCCGACTCAGCCAACTCAACCAGGATGCACTAATGCAGGGTTTTTCCACGTATGTCACTTAGCTCTACATAAAGGAATATTTCAATTCCAAGCCCTGGACTCTCCAGGCCAGTTATGCTTCCAACATGTGCCACTGGTTCAAAGATCAGATAAGAGTATCTATTTGGCTCAGAGCAACAAACAGATCTTTCATTGATAGATTTAGAAATAAAAAAAATCACTTGGCCTGCTGATCATGAGAGACAACTATCGTCGCACACAAAGTAATAATAATAACTACCATTTATAAAGCAGTAACATTGTGCTAGGCACTGTTCTAGGCCTTTTTTGTTGTTGTTTTTTGCGGTACCGGGGATTGAACGCAGGGGTGTTCTACCTCCGTGCTACACCCTCGGCCCTATTTTTTATACTTTATTTTGAAACCGGGTCTCACGAAGTTGTGGAGGGCCTCACTAAGTAGAGAGAGAGAGAGAGACAGGGAGAGATAGACAGAGAGAGCTGAGGCTAGCAGCGAACCCGGATCCTCCGGTCTCCACCTCCCAAAGTACTGGGATTACAAGCGTGCGCCACCACGCCCGGCGGCTGTTCTAGGCCTTTTTAAAACTGAACCCTCTCAACATTATTAGGCAGGAACTATCACTATCTCCATTTTATAGATGAGAAACTTGAGACACAAAGGTTCAGTAAGTTACACAGATTTACCCAGTTTATAAGTAGCAGAGCTGAGATACAAACTCAGACAATCTGCCTTCAGAATACATACTTTTAATTGCCACCCTATTCATGCTATGCTTTTGTGGGTTGACTGAGTCAGGGTCTGATTACAAAGTATGAGCTGTGATCTCATAATTTATAATTGTACTTCTCATAAATGTTTCTGAATACTGTGTGTTTTCTGAATACTGTGTATGTGCCTCTTTACTTAAACAATGAATAATTTACTCATTTCTAGGTATATTTATTAAAAATAAAAATTAGCCAGGCGTGGTGGCGCATGCTTATAATCCCAGTACTTGGGAGGCCGAGACAGAAGGATCTGGGTTCACGGCCAGCCTCAGCTACTTAGTGAGGCCTCTGCAACTTAGTGAGACCCTGTTTCAAAATAAAGAATAAAAAATAGGGCTGGGGGTGTAGCTCGGAGGTAGAATGCCCCTGGGTTCAATCCCCAGTACCGCCAAAAATAAAATGAAATAAAATAAAAATTACTTGTTGGACCCACAAGAAAGAAAATGAAGAATCATGTAAGTAAAAAGAAAAAAATCATGCACCAAACACATACGTCCCTATCACTCTGAACTACAATGCACCAATAAAAGTATTTTTAAAAAATAATTCACCACACACTTAGGGCTAAAGGAAGATAAGAAATGAAAGTATTAACTAAAAAAAAGTAGTTAACTAATGTTAGAGGTCTTGGACTATGTCTTATGCATTTTTATATACCCAACATCTAACATAGTACTTGTCATATAGATAGCAGTGAATAAATATTTCTTTAGCTTCTTATTAATTATTTCTAGAGGAAGTGACATCTGATCTGGGTTTGAAAATGAGTATAACTTTGCCAGAGCAATCAAAGCAGAGAGACCAGCGTGTACAAAAGTCATGGCACCAGGGAACAGCATAGCTGAACTCTAAGGGCTTCAATCTTGCTAGACTAGTATGTTAGAGATCTGGCCAGGGTGAATAAAGGGCCTGTTTGACCAGCTGGAGAACTAAGACTTCATACAATAGACAATGGGGAGCCATTGAAGCATTTTTATTTTGGGTGAGGCGTGATGAGGAGTGCATTCTAGAAAGATAAACTTGGCAGCAGTGAGAAGAATGGTAGGTATGAATGGAGACCTAAAGCAGAGAGACTAGCTAGGAAATTGTTACTATAGTTAAGGTGGGTGATACCAAAGGCCCAAGCAATCTTAATGTTGGAAATAAAGAAGAGGGAATACTTTCGTGGGTATTTAGAATGTAGAATTGACAAGGTTGATGGCTACTTGGTGTGGGGATTGGGAGAAGAAAATAGGTTTCTGACTGTTGACCCTGGATGACTGGTGATGCCTTTAAAGAATATAGATATACATGCATGGACATAGTGCTTGGTGAGATCTGTGTATATCCACATTCTTTACATGCATCACCAGTTTATCAAATGATTTTAATGTTTGGTATTTGCTCTTTATTGTACAACATATAGAATTTGTAATAATATTTAATCCTGTTTGCATAACACATTCAATTTTGGCTGGTGGAATGTGTTTATAAATTTTTTTCTGAACAAAATCCTAGAAACTTATAAAATGTAGGTATACAGAAAGAATAATAGGTTTTGAGTTACTTCAGACACATCGCACCAGAGAGAATAGTGGATCATCCAAACAAAACTCCTATGGATGGTTGGGTGTCTTCATTAAGTGGAATTGGCTGAGCTAGCTTGGTAGGAGTTTTATAACTGTATATGGAGGTATGGGTCTGTAGAGGTTAGGAGACCTATATTTTGGTTAATGGGATATAACAAAAACAATTCGTTTTGAAGTTTGGTTAAAATAAGAAGATGGTGCAATCTAGTGAAAGAAGTTTTGGAATAAGTGTGTTCATTATTACCACTTGAATTCAACATTATCTGAATAACCAGCACAACAAGAAAATAAAATAAAAAGGTTGAAAATGAAGAATAAATGTGTTATTTACAATACTATGATTATCTACACAGAATATCAAAGAGAATCTGTACATTGTATATAAATACTAACAAAAGAGGCTGCTAGAAACAAGGCCAATATACTAATGTCACCAACATTTGCATATACCCACAAGATACATTCTGAAGATACGACTTTAAAATATACAGCCCAGTGTGGTGGCACACAACTGTAATCCCAGTACTTGGAAGGCTGAGACAGGAAGATCTCAGGTTGGAGGACAGCCTCAGCAACATAATGAGACTCTCAGCAACTTAGTAAGAGCCTGTTTCAAAACAAAAACTAGAAAAAAGGACTGGGAGTATAGTTCAGAGGTAGAATGTCCCTGGGTTCAAACCCTAGTACAAATAAATAAATAATAGCAATAAATCTACAAGAAAATGAAGTAAATTTAATAAAATATGTGGAGAATCTTAATGAAGAAAATCACAAACAGCTGCTGAAAAGACCTAAATAAATCCAAAGATATATCATGTTCTTGAATGACAGACAACTCAAGAACATGTTTTAGTAACGGTGTTACTAAGGATGATAATTCCTCCTAAATTAATATATTCTATATATTCCTAATAAAAATTTGAAAAAACTTCCCTAGAACTTCACAGACTATTCCTAAATTGAGTAGAAAATATAGGGGGTAAGTTGTCCACACAATTTAGAAGAAGAAGGAAGTAGGGAATTTGCTCTACCAGACTTCAAAACTAGAAAACTAGAGCAATGAAAACAGTGTGGTATTGGCACTTGCACAGACAAACACACAAATGGAACAGAAAAGGGATTCCAGAAACAGAAACCCATGAGACTTGACACATAACAGAGGTGGCATTATAATTTAGTGGGATAACCATAAACTATTCAACATATGATGCCGGGACACATGGCTTTTGTGTTAGAGGCTTGGTTCCCAGATGGCTGTGTTGGGAGGTGGTGGAAACTTTAAAGATGTGCCTAGTAGGAGGTCACTGAGTCACTAGGGGTGTGATGTTGAGGGAGACAGTGGGACCCTGCCCGTACCTCTTTCTCTCTTGCGTTCCCACCATGAGGTGAGCAGTTTGCTCCACCATGGGCTCCTCCCATGATATACTATGCCACCACAGGCCCAAAGCAATGGAGCCAATTGATCATGGCCTGAAACCCCCAAAACTGTGGGTCAGAAAAAACCTTTCCTCTTTTTAAGTTGATTTAGCTCAGGTATTTGTTACAGTAATGGAAAGCTGACTAACACTCTAGGACCAAACCTACAGGTTATAGCAACAAAGGCAGAGAGTTTAGAGTGTGATATCCTGACCTTTGACAATGTGAAGTTCAAGTTCAGAAGAGAGAGGGAGAGAAAGAGCGGAAGAACCAATAATAGGATGGGGAAACAGAAACAACACCAGCCAGCCAAGTGCTTCTCCTCTTCCCGCCATTGCCAATTGCCACCCTCCCCTCCCCCATCTCTGTTAATTCTCTTCTTGGCCAAAATACAAGAGGCTGTGATTAGTGGATATGGCTTTCTCCTGTTGCATAATGCCATCTCTATTAAAGCCAGCCAACCACGGATAAGTTGGTTTCAATGGTATTTTTTCCACTATCTCTGTGAGCTCAGCCCCAGAAGCAAGGGCTCAGATTGCTGTTCAGACTCAGAGCTCCTCCGATAAGAAGAGCTTATTCCATGCACCTTTCAGTAAAGCTTGGTAAAGGTAAAAAATAACCAGTTCTGGAGTGAGTTCTTCCAGCCCACTCCAGAAAGTCTGATTCAATTAATATACAGAGAGACCCAGGAGACAGTATTTTTTTTAAAAAAGTTCCCAGGTGGTTCTAATGTACACCCAGAGTTGCGAATCTAGTTAAAGGGTGAGCTGAATGAGAGAATGCCCCACATATTTGTGACCAAGTAGGGCTTTCCCCAGGGCAGTCCCTAAATGAAACACTTTCCAACATATTTCCTATCTCAGCTTCTCTTTGGTAACTTTGCTTTGCTACCACCTATACTGACAGAATGGTAGAGTTTCAACTCCAAAGATCATGGTCTGGAGACCTGTAGCTTTTTCCCTATCTTACTTCTCCACCAGCACAACATAACATGCTCAGATGGGAGTGGATCTCAGAACATTACCACCAAGTAGCTGTGTAACCCCAAACAACTAACACAGTCTCTCTAAACCTCACTTTCTTCATTTTTAACACCAGGTAGCTAGCTAGATCAGTGGTTTTTCCGTACTGTGTTCTGAGAAGTTCTGACTTTATCCCAGGGTGACTGGTTTGAAAAATCTCTGGACCAAATGATCCAGAAGGTCTTTTCCAGAACCAACACTCTACAGTTCTAAATTCTACAGGAACATAGCCGGGCATTGTAATTCCAGTGACTCCAGAGGCTAAGACAGGAAGATGACAAGCTTGAGGCCAGCCTCAGCAACTTAGACCCTATCTCAGAAAAAGGGTGGGAGGGAAGGAGGTAGCTCAGTAGTAGAGCACCTTTGGGTTCAATCTCCAGTACCAAAATAAAATGAAATAATATTTAATTGAATTTAAATTTTTAAAAAAATCTACAAGAATAGATTGATGCTACCACCAAAGTCTACCATAAACCGTATGCTTTGATACCTACTGAAGATTGGTATTTACTGACTGCCATAGATTGAATGTTTATGTCCCCACAAAAATTCATGTGTTAAAACCTAACCCCTAAGGCGACTGTATCTGGATATGAGGTCTTTGGAAAGTGATTAGGCCATGAAGATAAAGCCCTCAGGACTGGGATTAGTGTCGTTTTAAGAGAGCCCCCTGGGAGCTCCCTTGCCCTTTCTGTCATATAAGGACTCAGCAAGAAGATGACCATCTGTGAACCAGGAAGGAGGCCCTCACCAGACATGGAATCTGCCAGCACCTTGGTCTATTTTGTTTTTGCTCAAAGAGAACTTTTTTCTTTCCTTGATACCTTTTAAAGACTTGAAAATCAAAGTGTAAGACAATTCTGAAATATACATAAATCAGAGATGTATATCTCAATGAACTATCATGATGTAAAAACACCTTTGTAACCACCACTCTGGGCACGATATAGAACAGAATTGCTGTTCCAGAAGCTCCTCCTGGTGAGCCCCTCTTCATCATCCCTCTTCTCTCTTCCTCAAAGGTAACTGCCATCTTGACTTCTTACATTATAGTTTGGTTTTTCCTCCTTTTAACATTGATATAAAAGGAATAATCTAGTACACACTTTGAGATGGTTGTCTCTTAATGGTAGTGAGATTCATCTATTTTTGGATGTATTTGTAGATTATTTTCATTTCTGAATAGTATTTCATTGTATTAGAATATACTACAATTTATTTGTGTATGCTATTAATTGATAGGCACTTGATTTGTTTCTACTGCTTGGCTATTATGAATAACATTGCCATGAACATTCTTGTACTTGTTTGGCAGGCGGAGCACATACCCACCCATTTTTGCTTTTGTAGCTCAGGGTGAAATTGTTCGGTTTTATGGTGTGTGTGTGTGTGTGCGTGTGCGTGTGTGTTTTACAGGAGATTGAACCCAGGGACAGTCTACCTCTGAGCTACACCCCCAGCCCTATTTTGTTTTTTATTTTGAATTAGGGTCTCACTAAGTTACTGCGCACTGGCGATCTTCCTGTCTCAGCATCCCAAATACTGGTATTTATAGGCATGCACCACCATGCCCAGCTTGTGTGTGGTAATTTTAAGACATATCCATATGTTCTTCAGCCCTCTGCCCTTCAAAAGGGGTAGATGAAGTCCATGACCTTCACATGTGAGCTGTACTTAGTGACTCACTTCTAATGAATAGAATAGCCAAAGTCATAGTGTGTTACTTCCAACAGTAGGTCACAGAAGTGATGATAGCTTCCCTTACCCACTTAGAGGGAAGCCAGTTGCCGTGTCATGGGAACACTCAAGCAGCTGTATGGAGAGGTCCACATGGTGAGGAACTACTCCCGCCTGCCAATAGTCTGTGAGTGAGTCATCTTGAAGGAGAATTTGCCAGCTGCTATCAGGTCTTCAGAAGAGCTGACATTCTGACTGCAAACTCATGAGAGAGCCTAAGCCAAAAGCCACGTA
>PVJS01037825.1:7733-19806 GCA_004027185.1 Glis glis
TTCCTTCCTTCCTACACCCCCAGCCGGATTTTTTATCCTTCCTTCCTTCTTTCCTTCCTTCTTTCCTTCCTTCTTTCCTTCCTTCCTTCCTTCCTTCCTTCTTTCTTTTTTTACGGTACTGGGGATTGAACCCAGGGGCGTTCTACCTCCACGCTACACCCCCAGCCCTATTTTTTATACTTGATTTTGAAACCGGGTCTCACGAAGTTGCGGAGGGCCTCACTAAATAGAGAGAGAGAGAGAGAGAGAGAGAGAGCTGAAGCTGGTCGCGCGCGAGAGAGAGAGAGAGACAGAGAGAGAGAGAGAGAGCTGAAGCTGGTCCCGAACCCGGATCCTCCGGTCTCCGCCTCCCAAAGTACTAGGATTACAAGCATGCGCCACCACGCCAGGCCTTTTATTCTTTATTTTGAAACAGAGTCTCACTAAGTTGCAGAGGGCCTCACTAAGTAGCTGAGGCTGGCCGCAAACCCGGATCCTCCGGTCTCTGCCTCCCAAGTACTGGGATTACAAGTGTGCACCACCACGCCCGGCTACTAATTTTAAATGTTAGCTAATGACGTCCTCTCATGACAGATAAGATGTAATTCTCAGACATTCTCCTACCTCTCCTTCCCCATCTTCCCAACCGAGCTACACAAACATCTCAGTAAATAACGTGTTGAAACGATGGCACACGGATGCCATTCAGTGTGGAACCAAGTGGAAAACTATGATGACATCTCCATTCTTGTTCATTTTTGTTTGTTTGTTTTTCTTGGAGTCAAGAACTCCTTTGTTACTTTATTTGCACAATGTTCTTTGTGCAATACGCATTCTTTTTCCAACCACTCTATTGTATAAGATGCTCTGTGGGGTGCCTTGTTCCTAGGAGGCACCCCCTCAGCCGCCCTTTGCCCACTTTTCCTGGATCTCATGTCTCTTCCTCTTGTCTTGCTGAAATGCGTCCTCCTGTCAGAAGGCTGCATGGAGATAAATGATTTTGTATCCTCGATTCTCTGACAATGTCTTTGTTCTGCCTTCACACTTTATTGTTTGGCTGGGTAGGGAATAATAGACTGAAAATCGTTTCCCCCAGAATGCCAGAGGCACATTGCTATGGTTTGAATATGTCCCCCAAATTTCATGATGGAATCTTTTTTTTGTGTGGTATTGGGGATTAAACTTTTGCCTCTGAGCTATATACCTAGTCCTATTTTACTTATTTATTAGTGTGTGTGTGTGTGTGTGGTGTGCTGGGGAAGGAACTCAGGGGCATTCTACCTTCGAGCTACACCCCCAACTCTATTTCATTTTTTATTTGGAAACAGGGTCTCGCTAAGTTGCTGAAAGCCTCACTAAATTGCTGAGGCTGGCTTTGAACCTGTGATCCTCCTGTCTCAGCCTCCCGAGTACTGGGATTACAGACATGTGCCACCACATCCAGCTTTATTTTTTATTTGAAACAGGGTTTTCACTAAACTGCAGAGGGCCTCACTAAGTTGCTGAGGCTGGCAGCAAACCGCAATCCTTCTGTCTCAGCCTCCCAAATACTGGGATTACAGGTGTGCACCACTATGCCTGCCAGATTCAAGTTGGAATCTTAATCTCCAAATTCAAATTTTATTGGTATTTACTGATGGGACAGGTGGGGCGTGTCTGGGTCATAAGGGGTCTGCCCTCAAGTATGGATTAATCCATTCACAGATTAATGGGTCATTGAGGGAGCTTTGTTAAAAAAGCAGGTTCTCTCCAGCACAGTGCTGTCTTGCCATGTGATGAGGTCAGCACTGTCATGACCCAGCAGGAAGCCCCTCACCAGAAGCCGAGCAAATGCAGCCACCATGCTCTTGGATTTCCCACCCTCCAGACCTGTGAGCCAAAATAAACCTCCAGTCTTTACACATTTCTCAGTCTTGGGTACTTTGTTATAGCTACAGAAAATGGACTAAGACGTTTAGCATTCAGTGTTGCTCTTGAAATTCAGAACCATCCAATTCTTGTTCCTTCTCTGATACTTGTTTTTCCTCCCTGGAAGCTTGTGGAATCCACTCATTAACCCTGGTATTTTAAAATTTCACAATGCTATGCTTTGGTATGTCTTTTGTCATTTATTGTGTTGGGCATTTGTGGTCTATAAAAGTGTCTCCTGGGAGACTTTATTACATAACTTCTTCCTTTTCTGTAGCCTATTGTCTGTTTTTTAGATACCAAACATTTTTTTATTGAACATCTGGATTGATTCTCTATCTCCCTTATCTATTCTCTGTACTTTCCAACTCCTTGTCTCCCCCCCTCCACTTCCTGAGATTTCCTTGACTCTATCTTCCCAAATTTATAATAAAATTGAGTTCTTTCAATGACATTTTATTTTTGTTGTATGTCTCACTGTCCTCTTGAAGTATATGTGACTATTACTTAAACATTTCTTTCTTTTTTTTTTTTTTGCAGAACTGGGGATTGAATCCAGGGGCGTTCTACCTCTGAGCTACACCCCCAGCCCTATTTTTTATTATTTTGAAACAGGGTCTCACTAAGTTGCGGAGGACCTCACTAAATAGCTGAGGCTGGCCATGAACCTGCGATCCTCCTGTCTCAGCCTTCCAAGTACTGGGATTACAAGCGTGTGCCACCACATCCAGCTTATTTAAACATTTCTAAACCAGATGTGGTGACGCACACCTGTAATCCCAGTACTTGGGAGGCTGAGACAGGAGGATCACAGGTTAGAGGCCAGCCTTAGCAACTTAGCAAGACCCTCAGCAACTTAGCGAGACCTTGTTTCAAAATAAAAAATAAAATAGGGCTGGGGACATAGCTCAGAGGTAGAACACCCCTGGGTTCAATCCCCAGTACCACAATTTAAAAAAAGTTTCTGAAGTTTTCTTCTGAACTTGCATTATCTTTCTTACAGATTACTTTTCCTGACTGTCTATTTTGTTCATACAGATCCTTGCCTTTCCTTAAAGGTCAGCTGACCCTTGGTTATTAGCTGTTTATTTATTTATTTATTTATTTTTGCGGTACCGGGGATCGAACACAGGGGTGTTCTACCTCCGCACTACTCCCCCGGCCCTATTTTTATACTTTATTTTGAGACTGGGTCTCACAAAGTTGTGGAGGGCCTCACTAAGTAGAGAGAGGGAGAGAGAGAGACAGGGAGAGAGAGAGAGAGAGAGAGAAAGAGAGAGAGAGAGAGAGAGAGAGAGCGTGCGCGAGCTGAGGCTGGCTGCGAACCCGGATCCTCCGGTCTCTGCCTCCCAAAGTACTGGGATTACAAGCGTGCGCCACCATACCCGGCCTATTAGCTGTTTATATTTGTAGTGAGGCTCTAAAAAGTTAATTGGAAATTCTGTGTGCACAGGGCAGCTCATCCACTGGTGAATTTTGCTTTTGGGAGAGGGGGTGGAGGCCAGACCTGCCTGCCTGGGAGGTGGACGCCGGGTGACTTAAACTTGGCTAATCTGGATGGAGGATGGTTCTAGACTTCCAGTGAGTCCCCTTGGTTTTAGCATCTGCAGTACCCAATCCTCTGCCACATGGAATCTCTGGAGTAGGAATTCCTCCCGGTCAGTTTCTCCAGCCTAATCCATAGCTGCAGGATAAATGCCTGTCTGCTGGAATTCAGCAGGGGTGGGGGGCCGGGTTCCAGTTCATCTTCACCTGACTTCAGTCCCAAGTCCCCCAAAAGGATGCATCTCACTTCATGCCCCTGGGCATTTGTTCTCTATAAAATATCTTTTTGGGGGGGGGGTACTGGGGAGTGAACCCAGGGGCACTCTACTTCCAAGCTACATCCCTAGCCCTGTTTTTTATTTTAATTTTGAAACAGGTCCTGCTAGGTTGCTAAGAGTCTCATTACTTGCTGAGGCTGGATGTGAACCCGCGATTCTCTTGTCTCAGCCTCCCAAATACTGGGATTACAGGCATACGCCACCATACCCAGCTTATTTTTTATTTTGAAACCAGGTGTGCCGGGCGTGGTGGCGCACGCTTGTAATCCCAGTACTTGGGAGGTGGAGACCGGAGGATCCGGGTTTGCAGCCAGCCTCAGCTACTTGGTGAGGCCCTTCGCAACTTCATGAGACCCGGTTTCAAAATAAAGTATAAAAAATAGGGCCGGGGGTATGTAGCTCAGAGGTAGAACACCCCTGAGTTCAATCCCCGGTACAGCAAAAAAAAAAAAAAAAAAAAAAAAAAAAAAAAAAAAAAAAAAAAAAAAAAAAAAAAAAAAAAAAAAAAAAAAAAAAAAAAAAAAAAAAAAAAAAAAAAGAAAAAAGAAACAGGGTCTTGCTAAGTTGCTGAGGCTGGCTGTGAACCTGCGATCCTCCCATCTCAGCCCCTGAGTACTGGGATTACAGCTGTGCACCACCACATCCAGCTATGTTGAAATATCTTATTGGCTAATGATCCCTCTCTCATGTCTTTGTCCTTGTGGGTCTTTACTTTTGTTTCTCTGGGAATTAAACCTAGGGGTACTCTACCACTAAGTTATATCAGTTGTGTAATTTTATTTTTTTGTTTTGAGACAGGGTCTCTCTGAGTTGCTGAGGCTGCCCTTGAACTTGTGATCCTCCTGCCTCAGCCTCCTGAGTTGCTGGGATTACTGGCATGTGTCATTGTGCCTGGCTCCTTGTAGGTGTTTACCATTCATATTTTTTTACTATTACATATCTAGCAAATCTTGGGAAATGAAAGTGTGTAGCTAATCTGCTACTTGAACTGAAGCCTTTTCTTATGACAGATGAAGCCTGATATAAGTTGAACTATGTCCTGTCCAAAAAGATATGTTGAAGCCCTGAGCCCCAGTTCTTCAGAATGCGACTGTATTTGGAAATAAGTTGTACAGATGTAATGAGTGAAGATGAGACGAGGTCATACTGGCGCTGGGCAGGTCCTGAATCAAACATGCCCGGGACATGGAGACACACAGGGAGGACCCCAGGTGAAGACAGAGACATGTACAGACGATGAACGCCAAGGATGGCCACAGAACACCGGGAGATTCCCCCTGCGGGTTCCTGCAGGAGCCCGGCCCGCTGACAGCTTCAACTTGGACTCAGCCTTCAAGACTGTGAAATAATGCTGTCTATTGTTTGAAGCCACCCAGTTTGTGGTGCTTCATTATGGCAGCCAGGAAACTAACACAGGGCCCTTAACATTTTGTGATCACTTAATCCAATGGTTTTTTCCATAACTGTGGTATTCTGACTGCTTTAAAATTCAGAGGCCCTTCTTGATCCTACTCTGCTTCCTTCTACTTTCTTCAATTGTTTTTAAAATAGTTTGATTCCACCCAAACCCCCGAAATTTAACTTTTTTTTTTTTTTAGTGTGTGTGGTATTAGGGATTGAATCTAGGGGCATCCTACCTCTGAGCTACACCCTCAGCCCTTTTTAATTTTTTATTTTATTTTCATTTTTTTTGAAGTACCAGGGATTGAACCCAGGGGCGTTCTACCTCTGCGCTACACCCCCGGCCCTATTTTTTTATACTTTATTTTGAAACTGGGTCTCACGAAGTTGCAGAGGACCTCACTAAGTAGAGAGAGAGAGAGAGAGAGAGAGAGAGAGAGAGAGAGAGACAGGGAGAGAGAGAGAGAGAGAGGGAGAGAGCTGAGGCTGGCTGCGAACCCGGATCCTCCGGTCTCCGCCTCCCAAAGTACTGGGATTACAAGCGTGCGCCACCACACCCAGCTCTTAACTTTTTAATCTATCTAGAATTTAGGCCTGCAGCCTGTGGTGAGAATATAAAACACACTCTTCTCACAGTCAACCAAATTAGCCTCGCTTAATTTATCAAATGATTTTTCCATTCCTACTGAGTTGCAAGGTCATCTTTATGCTTTGATTAATTTCCATGTGCGTAAAAGGTAAGTTTCTGGGCTGTTTGTTCCATCTACTGGTCTGTTTATTTTTAAGCCACTAATGAAGTCACTGTTTTAATCATTGAAATGTGTTTTCATATTTAGTAGGGCAAGTTTCCACTTGCTGCAATCTTTTTCAAAAACTTAAAGTTATTCTTATTTACTCTTCCAGACAATTTTTAGAACTTAAGTTCCAAAAGGAATCCTACTGAGGTTTTAGTTACAGATAGGCCAAGTATAATTTATACTAAGAAGAGCTGACATATTTTCAAATTCCAATTTCCATTCAGAAAAAAAGAATGTCTCTCCATTAATTCATCTGGTGTGTGTGTGTGTGTGTGTGTGTGTGTGTGTGTGTGTGTTTTACTGGGGACTGAACCCAGGGGCATTCTACCTCTGAGCTACAGCCTTAGCCCTATTTTATTTTTTATTTTTGAAACAGGGTCTCACTAGGTTGCGGATGGCCTCACTAAGCTGCTGAGGGCTAGCCTTGAACCTGTGATCCTCCTGTCTCAGCCTCCCAAGTACTGGGATTATCAGTGTGCACCACCACACCTGGCTCTCAGCCCTAAATTAGTTTTATTCAAAACAGGGTCTCACTAAGTTGCAATAAATTGAGGGCCTCACTATGTTGCTGAGGCTGGCTGGGAACCTGCAATCCTCCTGTCTCAGCCTCCCAAGTACTGGAATTGCAGGCATACACCACCATGCCCGACTCCAAGCACTTTTAAAAATATTTATTGGGCCGGGTGTGGTGGTGCACGCTTGTAATCCCAGTACTTGGGAGGCTGAGACTGGAGGATCCAGGTTCGCGGCCAGCCTCAGCTACCTAGTGAGGCCCTCAGCAACTTAGTGAGACCCTGTTTCAAAATAAAAGAATAAAAAATAGGGCTGGGGGTGTAGCTCGGAGGTAAAATGCCCCTGGGTTCAATCCCCAGTACCGCAAAAAAAAAAAAATATATATATATATTTATATATTTATATATATTTATTGGTAGCCAGGTGTGGTGGCGCACACTTGTAATCCCAGTACTTGGGCGGCTGATACAGGAGGATCACAGGTTCGCCGTCAGCCTCAGCTACTTAGTGAGGCCCTCCACAACTTAGTGAGACCCTGTTTCAAAATAAAGAATAAAAATAGGGCTGGGGGTGTAGCTCAGAGGTAGAATGCCCCTAGATTCAATCCTTAGTACCAGAAAAAAAATTTATTGGTGCGTTGTAATTGTACATAATAGTCAGGCATGGTGGCACACGCCTGTAATCCCAGTACCTAGGAGGCTGAGACAGGAGGATTGCAGGTTCGAGGCCAGCCTCAGCAACTTAGTGAGACCCTGTTTAAAAAAAAAATAGGGCCAGGCATGGTGGTACACGCCTATAATCCCAGTACTTGGGAGGCTGAGATAGGAGAATCACAGGTTTGAAGCCAGCTTCAGCAACTTAGTGAGGTTGTCAGCAATTTAGCGAGACCCTGTTTCCAAATAAAAAATAAAATAGGGCTGGGGATGTAGCTTGGAGGTAGAATGCCCCTGGGTTCAATCCCTAGCAAC
Organism: Glis glis; assembly: GCA_004027185.1. Classification (NCBI taxonomy): domain Eukaryota; kingdom Metazoa; phylum Chordata; class Mammalia; order Rodentia; family Gliridae; genus Glis; species Glis glis. Next base: position 15,123 of record PVJS01037825.1, read on the forward strand.
ACACACACACACACACACACACACACACACACACACAAAAGGCTAGGGGGTCTAGCTCAGAGATAAAACACCTCTGGGTTCAATCCCCAGTAACACAAAACAAAACAAACAAAAATTGTACATTATAGACTCACAGTGATACATTCACATATGCACATAGCATTCTGTTGTCTGTTTCCCCATATTTCTCCTTTGTCTCCTCTCCTCCCTCCCCAATCCCCGTCTAGAGACTCTACTGGTCTCTCTCCTATTTTTATGAGGTCTCCTTTCTTTCCTTTTTTCTCTCCAGCTTCCACTTATGAAAGAAAACACAAGATCTGGACTCCCAAACACTTTTTTTTTTTTTGCGGTACCAGGGATTGAACCCAAGGGCCTTCTACCTCCAAGCTACACCCCCTGCCCTATTTTTTATTCTTTATTTTGAAACAGGGTCTCACTAAGTTGAGGAGGGCCTCACTAAGTAGCTGAGGCTGGCCACGAACCCGGATCCTCCGGTCTCAGCCTCCCAAATACTGGGATTACAAGTGTGCACCACCACGCCCAGCTCTCCCAAACACTTTTCTTCCTTCAGTTGAACTTGCTTATTAAGTCTGAGCCTTCTCCCCATGGACTCCCCTGGGTTTGCACTGGACAGCGCGGGGTCTGGGCTGGTGCCATCGATGGGTGTGGGCAGGTCAGGGATGAAAATGAAGATGGAGGGGACTGTGGTGAAGGACAGAGTGAGTTCTCCATATAAAGACATGAAGTTCCAATTTTTCAAAACACAGCGTGGTCCAAACAAAACAAGCCCACAAAAGGATCCCGCCTTTGGGGTGCCAGTCATGGTCTCTGCAGCGGTGTGACCTCTATTTGCTCTCAAGTCCCCCTCCTTCCCCCAGCCCCGCCCCTGTCCTCCAGGGCCACCTGTCCCTGAAGGTGGATCCTCCCTCCCTGCTCCTGGAGTTCTCTTCTCTTCCCAGGTCCACGGCTGTCAGGGTTAGCGGGACTGTGCCACGGGCCAGCGCTGAGCTCTTTCATAGGCGACTGGAGACAGTTAATCCTGGGTCCTGGGCTCTCTCCGCCCTTGCTGGCTTCCTCTGCGGCTGTGGTTAGCAGAGCGTGCTGCAGTGGCCGCTCAGCCCGCCCGCTCTTCCTGGGTCTAGGGAAAACTTGAACTCAGCAGTCGGGTCTGGTCCATGCCTGACTCCTGCAGGCGCTTGGGAAACTCTAACTACTCAGTGATGAGCGCTGCTGCCGGCACGCTGACATTCCAACAACCCCACTCATCCCCAGCCAGCCACGGAACTCTGTAGAGCAGGCAAGGATGACAGGTCCCCGCCCTCGAGGAACCAGGCAGAGCCTCCGTGAGAGCAGAACTGATTTTACAACTGACATTTAGAGTAACCCTCAAAAACATATTTGTTGGTCAGCCGGCAGGGAGTTTGCCATCCGGTCACTCCAAACACAGCCACAGCAGACAATAACAACATGAGGCACACCAGCAAGAAGGGACTAGAAGTCTCACGGGCTGCAGGGGCCCTGGTAGGGCGAACCCTGTGGCCTCTCCTGAGGACACGAATGCTCTTCCCCTAAACAATGATGACTGGCGTCACCCCTCCCAATGGGAAGAGAAGTCACATTTCATTTTCATAAAAACTCTATCACATATGGTTTCCTCATTTTATTTAATTTTTTTTTTTTTGCAGTAACGGGGATTGAACCCAGGGGCGTTCTACCTCTGCGCTACACCCCTGGCCCTATTTTTTATACTTTATTTTGAAACCGGGTCTCACGAAGTTGCAGAGGGCCTCACTAAGTAGAGAGAGAGAGACGGAGAGGGAGGGGGAGAGAGAGAGAGAGAGAGAGCGAGCTGAGGCTGGCCGCGAACCCGGATCCTCCGGTCTCCGCCTCCCAAAGTACTGGGATTACAATTAAATAAAATCCCAAAGTACTGGGATTACAATTAAATAAAATGGTAGGCGTGCGCCACCATGCCCGCCATTTTATTTAATTTATTTTGGTATTGGGGATTGAACCCAGACACATGCTATCTCTGAGCTACACCCCTAGCCCTATTTTACTGTTTATTATTTTTATTTTCTTAGCTTAATTGTTTTATGGCTTTTTCTTCTTCTTTTTTCTTTTTGGAACTGGGGATTAAACCCAGGCCTGTGGACTTGCAAGGCAAGCGCTTTGCCACTGAGCCACACCCAGCCCTTGCTGTTAATTTTGAAACAGAGTCTTGCTTGTCTCAGCCTCCCGAGTACTGGGATTGCAGGTGTGTGCCACCATGCCTGGCTGGTTGTTCTCGTTTTAGAGACGACAAAATGGAAATGGAAAAGAATTTAAATAACTTGCCCAAGATCACACAGGGAACGTGCCCTGCAGACTGAACTGGGTCTTCCACAGTAAGTTCAGAGTTCATTTCTGGGAAGTTTGAGGCAGGAATTCTGAAGAGGGTGGCAGGGGGCTGAATGACCTCAAGTCCACACAGAAGCCTGGAGTTCATTTCTGTTCCCATTGCTGTGGTGGAGGCTAAGGATGCAATAGCAAATACGGCAGATTCTTTTTTTTTTTTTGGTACTGGGGATTGAACCCAGGGGTGTTCTACCTCTGAGCTCTACCTCCAGCCCTATTTTATTTTTTATTTTGAAACAAGGTCTAAGTTGCTGAGGCTGGCCTCAAACCTGTGATTCTCCTGTCTCAGCCTCCCAAAGTACTGGGATTACAAGCGTGCGCCACCACGCCCGACCTAAGGCAAATTCTTAAGGCACTGTGGAGCCCCCTGTTCTGGCATTGGTGATGGGAAGAAGACAGATAATGAGACCCCCCCAAAATCACTACATACTACTAGGCAGTGGCAAGTGTGATGAGGACAACACAGGAGCTGATGAGACGAAGAGTGGGAGAGGGGCTTCCTGGGGAGTCAGAGGGAGCCCCTTTAAAGAGACGAGCAAACAACAGGGTGCAAAGGTTCCAGAATGGGAAGAGAGAGGCAGAAAGGCACTGAGTAGGCAGGAGGAGGCTGGCGAGGGCGGCAGAGGCAGCCTCTGGAGGACCTCAGGGTTCACTCACTAAAGGTGGGTTTCATTCTAGGTGAGTAGGAAGCCCCTGGAAGGTTTTAAGCAGGATAGTGAAATGACCTGATATATGGGGTTTTGGTTTTTTTGGTAGTGGGCATTGACCTAGGGATGTTCTATCTCCAAGCTACACCCCCAGCCCTTTTTATTTTCAAATTTTGAAATAGTCTCACTAAATTGTTGAGGCTGGCTTCAAACCTGCAATCCTCCTGTCTCAGCCTCCCAAGAACTAGAATTACAGGTGTGCACTATTGTGCCTGTCTGATATGTTTGTTTTTTGCTTACAAATTTGTCTGGCTGCTTTGCAGAAGATGAATAGTAAGGAACTAAGACTTCTGGTAGAAAGGAATTTTTTTTTTTTTTGCAGTACTGGGGATTGAACCCAGGGGCATTCTACCTCTGAGCTACACCGCCAGTCCTATATTTTTTATTGTTTATTTGGGAACAGGATCTCACTAAGTTGCGGAGGGCCTCACTATGTAGCTGAGGCTGGCCGCAAACCCAGATCCTCCAGTCTCAGCCTCCCAAGTACTGGGATTACAAGCATGCGCCACCACGCCTGGCATGGAAAAAAAATTTAAAATAACATTAAATAGACAAGATTGTCTTTTCCCCATTGAATGGTCTTGGCATCTTGCTGCAAATCATTTGATCACATATGTGAAGGTTTGTTTCTGGACACACTGTTCCATCTCATTGCTCTGTATTTCTGTCTTTAAGCCAGTACCACACTGTTCTGATTACTGTAACTTTATAGAAAGGTTTTTTTTTTTTTTTTTGCTGTACTGGGGATTGAACCCAGGGGCATTCTACCTCCAAGCTACACCCCCAGCCCTATTTTTTATTATTTATTTTGAAACAGGGTCTCAGTAAGTTGCGGAGGGCCTCACTAAGTAACCGAAGCTGGCTGCGAACCTGCGACCCTCCTGTCTCAGCCTCCCAAGTACTGGGATTACAAGGGTGAGCAACCATGCCCGGCTTATAGTAAGTTTTAAAAGTGGGAGTCCTCCACTTTGTTCTTCTTTTTCAGAAACGTTCTGGTTACTCAGGGCTCCTTGGGACTTCTTATGAATTTTAGAATGGATTTTTCTATTTCTGCAAAAAACATCATTGGGATTTTGATAGAAGCTGGGTGTGGTGGCGCACACTTGTAATCCCAGTACTTGGGAGGCTGAGACAGGAGGATCCGGGTTCACGACCAGCCTCAGGTACTTAGTGAGGCCCTCCGCAACTTAGACCCTGTTTCAAAGTAAAGAATAAAAAATAGTGCTGGTGGTGTAGCTCGGAGGTAGAATGCCCCTGGGTTCAATCCCCAGTACCACAAAAAAAAAAAAAAGAAAAGAAAGAGATTTTGATAGGGATTGTATTAAATCTAGAGATTGCTTTTGGTAATATCGACATCTTTTTTTTTTTTTTGCGGTACTGGGGACACCCCCGGCTCTATTTTTTTTATACTTTATTTTGAAACCGGGTCTCACGAAGTTGCAGAGGCCCTCACTAAGTGGAGAGGGAGAGAGAGAGAGAGAGAGAGAGAGAGCGAGCTGAGGCTGGCCGCGAACCCGGATCCTCCGGTCTCCGCCTCCCAAAGTACTGGGATTACAAGCGTGCGCCACCACGCGCGGCAT
>PVJS01037826.1:0-19708 GCA_004027185.1 Glis glis
AAAGTATAAAAAAAAAATAGGGCCGGGGGTGTAGCGCGGAGGTAGAACGCCCCTGGGTTCAATCCCTGGTACCGCAAAAAAAAAAAAAAAAACCATAATTACATGCTCTTTTGCTGTTGGGTATCACTTGTTCCAGACCTTCTCAGTGGACAGACCTGGGGATTTAGTTGATTCTTATTATTCATGGTAGTCATGTTCTACAAAGTCTCTTTGAACCCTGAATCAGTGAACACTGAGCCAGTGCACCTAGGATTGCTTCCAAAGGGCCTCTGGTCACATCATTTTTGCCAACCAATCAATATATAAACTTGTTTTCCCTGTATTTTTGTTTAAAGACACCTTACTTACTATGTATTATTGATCCATTAACATTGAACTCATGGCCCACAACTCTCAAACTCATTTCTGAAAGAAACCTATCTGATGGATGTATTTTCTAAGACACATCCTAGTCTTCTTGTAGTTAGGAACACTGGACAGTACTTAAGCAATATGCTTGGGACCATTTTACACAGCAAAATCAACAAAAGGCAGAAAAATGTAAAAACAAACAAACAACAAAACATGGCACTAAACAGACTGAAAAGGTCAGTGTATGAGTTTACCCTGTGAGAGTGGAAACACGGAGGCGGAGGGCTGCCGAACGACCTCTGCTGAAATCACGCAAGTTGGGCGACTCGGAGTCTTTGCTCCTTTGCACGCGTTTACATGTGACTACACAAGTGCCCAGAAGTGTTGATTTGGGGGCTCCGAATAAATTTTAGTGAGTAGGAGAATTTGAAAATACAGAATCAGCAAATAACAAGGATCCAACTACGTATTTCTCTGCATTCTGCTGAGCGCACACACATCTATATGGGTCTGTCAACCTTGAAACCCATGAATTCACACCATCACTTACAACTCCATCTTAACACTATGGGGTTCCTTCTAATTTTTCCCTCTTCTCAGCCACAGTCACCTTGGCACCCCCTCCCACACCCCTTGCTAGTATATTTTGCCCACCTGATGACTTTATGGTTGAATTTCACAGGAAGAAAAGGAGAGGAAGGGGTATGATTATGTGTTATCACATTTCTACTCTATTATGCCAATTTTAGAGTGATCCTAACATATTTATAAAGCCTCCTTCTAGTCTAATAATATAAAATGCGGTATCATCCAATTTAAGAAAACAATTGGAATTGCAAAGCTAATGAAGCCAGAGTATTGGAAACTGACCTTATGCTATTGATTCTCACCATGTCGTTTGAGAAACAGACAATGCTTGTGTTTGACATCGTCATTGCTGTGTCACCAGAGCCTGGCCTGTGATGTAGCTGGTGAATGTTTGTGAACTTAATTTGACGCCATGCCTCCAGTGCTGCCCAGCCTCCTATTGGGTCTGTTTCTTCCCTGTGATGCTCCTGCCTCTTTCCCTTTGGTTTCTCTGGAAGCTGGTGTCCTTCCTTCCTGCAGGAAGCTGTCTAGGCCCGCACTGCCCAGAGGGACCACTCTCCGCGTGCTTCGGAAGGCCTTCAAGAGTTTGCATAACTCAGAACTTCATTGTGTCAGCTCTGGCGCTGAACAGAGCCACGTTGGGTTCCGAGCTCTACCGTGTACTGTCTGTGTGGGCGGGGGCCAGTCTTGAAACCTTCCCCAGTCGGTTCAGTACTCCTTAAGATGTGGATAGGAGCAATGCCTCCCTCACTTGACTCTCGCGAGGATTAAACCAGACAGCATTTTGGCAGTACTTAACTAGTGGCTGTACTTAGTCATTGCTAGCAAAGCTCTGGTTTATATTTATCTCGGACTGAATGTGTCTTGAGTTTATTCTGAAGTCTAGGCCCTTTCTCCAACTTGATGATAAACTCCAAATTGGGAAAAAGTTCTCATTTTTCTACTTCTTGTTTGTATCTCACCACCTCCCTGCTCCCTGGCCCACCCCCAGCCCGGTACACTGCTTTGCCCCCAGTAGATATTAAATATCTGTTGGTTTACTTGGGAGGATGAGACAGGAGGATCATAGGTTCAAGGATAGCCTCAGTAACATAGCAAGACCCTCAGCATCCTAGTGAGACCCTGTTTCAAGACAAAAAATAAGCCGCGTGGTGGCGCACGCTTATAATTCCAGTACTTGGGAGGCTGAGACAGGAGGATCGTGCCAGCTTCAGCTACTTAGTGAGTAGCTTACTTAGCTGTCTGCAGCTTAGTAAGACACTGTTTCAAAATAAAGAATAAAAAATAGGGCTGGGGGTATAGTTCGGAGGTAGAATGCCCCTGGGTTCAATCCCCAGTACTGAAAAAAAATAAAAAGGGCTGGGGGTGTAGCTCAGAGGTAGAATGTCCCTGGGTTCAATCCCCAGTACCAAACCAAACAAAAACCTGTTGGTTTGTCATTGAATAGCTCTCCTTCAGTCTGAGATCCCTCTACCTGTACATAATCTCGCTAATAGAGCACTTTCCTTCCCTTTTTGTCAGTGTGCTGGGAAGATACCGATTATTTTTTCCAACCTTTCTTCTGTTTTTGATTATGAATCAATAGTCTGTATAACACGGTCGATGTCACAGTCTGCTGCTGCCAACAAATGCTATTTTCTTTGCTTTCTCTAATGCAGGCACTATCCTTGGTCTCTCTTGCACTCCGAGGCTCTCTCTAGACAGAGCAGTGGCTGCACAATGACCCTCTGTTTTTATGCTTTTAAAACTGTGGCAACAAATGCCAAGAAGTTTTTAAAACACAACATATTGCTGACCTGGTTATCTTCCAGCCCTGGGTCTTTATGGCAAGGCCTTTTAGTAACTGGATTGGATTTTGTAAAACCACAGCAGTCTGAGATACAATGGATAATGAATCTGCCTGCTTGCGGGATTTTTTTTTTCCTTCTTTCTACCAGAAAAACACTCAGTTAAAAATAGGCCATTTTTTCTTTTTTTTTTTTTTTGTTTGTTTTTGGGAGTAGTAGGGATTGAACTCAGGGGCATTCTACCTCTGAGCTACACCTCTAGCCCTTTTTTATTTTGAAACAGGGTCTCACTAAGTTGCTGAGGCTGGCCCTGACTACAATCCTCCTGTCTCAGCCTCCTAATACTGGGATTACATGTGTGCACCACCACACCCAGCTTTATTTTTATTTTTTGAAATATCTTCTCATTTCTTAGGACTAGTTGTTGTGCTTAATAGGTGGCACCCACTGGATTAAGTTAATCAACATGTATTCTGTCATTGCTTTGAGATAATATATGTTGTAGAAATGTTGGTACTATAAAGATTTACTATTTATTCAGTTTTCAGCCCAAACTGATATTCCAGGCCTTATTCCATGATCTCTTAAAGGTTTGAAATCGGGTATCTCTGGAAAGAAATGTTAGGAATAGGTCATAGCTTTGCATGATAAATCACAGGCATTTTGGAATGTGTGAATGGTAATAGGAGATACAGGTCCTAGCACAGGGCTCAGACTCGTGCATTCAAATCCAGCCTCTGCCAAGTAAACTATGACCATACATAGTTTACTTGTTCTCAGTTTCCTCACCTATAAAATGGATTTCATGGTTCAGTTTTAGGGGTTTATTACATAGAATCAGGCACATGATAATCAATGAATGTGGTTGTTCTTTTTCTTTTTTGTATTCGGGATTGAACCCAGGGGCATTCTACCTCCAAGCAACACCCCCAGCACTTTCTATTTTTTGTTTTGAAACAGCGTCTTGCTAGGTTGCTGCGAGCCTCACTGCATTGTTAAGGCTGGCCTTGAGCGTGTGATCCTCCTGTCTCAGCTTCCCAAGTATTGGGATTACAGGAGTATCACCACACCTGGCCATATGGTTGTTGTCTTTTTTTATTTTTTTGGCGGTACCGGGGATTGAACCCAGGGGCAGGGCTACACCCCTAGCCCTTTTTTTTTTTATTCTTTATTTTGAAACAGGGTCTCACTAAGTTGCGGAGGGCCTCACTAAGTAGCTGAGGCTGGCCGAAAACCCGGATCCTCCAGTCTCCGCCTCCCAAGTACTGGGATACCATGCCTGGCTCATATGGATATTTTTATGCATGTACTTTGCTGGTTTTCATTTTAATCTGTGCTACCGGAAGAGAGCGGAACTTGAAAATGAACCTTAATGGTCAATTTATGCTTGCGTTCGTATGAGGTAGACAAATCTGTGTTTTCTGTGTATTGCCTAGACTCAGTTCCTACATCCTACAAAGCACACATAGAGCTCAGGTGGAGCAGATGCCATCAACACATTGCTGGTGGGAACGGAAAATGGTGCAGACTCTTTGGAGAACAGTTTGACAGTTCATTCAAAAGTTAAAAGCACACCTATCATGTGTCCCAGTTCTTCTCCTCAGCATTTACCCAAGAGGGATATAAGCTCTGTCCTTGCAAAGACTTGTCGTGAATGTCAAAGGCAGCCATTGGACACATGTGCCTGTTAGTGTGAGCTTTATTTCTAATAGCCCAAACTTGGAAACTACCCAATTGTCCCTCCAAATGGGAAAGGGGTCAATAAGTTGTGTTTTATCTATTCAAGGGAATAAGATTAAGCGATAAATCAAAGGAGCTACTGGTATATGCAGTGACAGGGGTCAGTCTGGAAATAATTATGCTGAGTGAGCAAAGGCACACAAAAAGGAATATATACTATCTGATTCCTTTTATATAAAATTCTATAAAATACGAAGTAAGGTATAGTGACAGGAAATGGATCAGTGGTTGCCTGAGGATAGTGGAGGTGAGTTGGGAGTGTTACAAAGAGGCACAGGACAGTTTTGGTGTGTGTGTGTGTGTGTTGGGGGGGTAATGTCATGTTCATTATCTTGATTGTCATGGTTTCACAGGTGTATACATATATAAAATATATCTGTATATTTTTGTATGTGTGTGGTACTGGGGATTATATCCAGGGTATTCCACCTCTGAGCTACACTCCCAGCCCTATTTTATTTCTTATTTGGAAACAGTGCCTTGCTAGGTTGGTGAGAGTCTCGCTACTTGCTGAGGCTATCCTCGAACCTGCAATCCTCCTGTCTCAGCCTCCTAAGTACTAGGATTACAGGTGTGCACCACCACGCTTGGTTTCTGTATACCTTAAATTTATAAAGTTTATTATATGTCAATAATGTCTCAATAATAATGCTTTTAGAAACTCAGGCCTACTGTATCCAAAATCCAATACATTTGCTCTGCTGTTATCACACAAAATTCCTCAACTAACATCAATGAACACTGACTGAATCCTTTATTAGGCATTTCACTTTCTTTTGGAACTTGTAGCACCTCATCAGGTGTTTTTATTTGGAGCAATATGTGTAAGAGAATTTGAATTAATGAAATTTCTGGTTTTTGATCATACGCTCTGGCAGGTAAAGGCTTTTTGTAATTATTGCATTGATAATTAACCATTGCAGCTGCTAAATGTAAGTTTTTTGCAGACTTCCAATTTTGCTGCTTTAAAATCTAAGTAGCCATATGTGTATGTATGTATATATATATATGTAGATATTAATTTCTACTTTTCTGACTATCTTCCCTTTTTTCTCCTGAGCCCATTACTTTTGTGCTCAACACAACATTCCCTCTTCTGTTGTAAAAGGAGTACATAAGCAGCTTCCCTATTTGACATCACCAGACTTAAAATGTTGTCAAAATAATGGTAATTTTCAGCATTCTCTTAAGACAGAATCATAGGAATTTTCAATGTAAATCATACTCATTTAAACTTGACCTCACTGTACACATCTTAAACAAACATCGGTGAATGTGGGCCTGCCTGTACTTGTGCATCTCCATCCTGTCACTCCATGCCATGTGTCTACAAGTTCTAGTTTGAAGTTTTTAAAACTATATATTTCTATTGGTGCATTGTAGGATAGTGAGATTCAAAGCACTCTAAACATACATGTACACATCACTTGAATATCCCTCTGCGTCCCACCTGCTCCCGCTCTCCCTGCCCTTGCGTGTTAGTGAGATTGGCAGTGATGTCTTCGTATATGGACATGGCGTTATTTGAACTTTTTCCTTCACCAAGTCTCCCCCCCCCCACCATTTCCTTCTCCCAATTGCCTTCCACCTCTCTACTGGTCTCTCTCTTCATTTATCTGAAGTCCCTTTTGTTTCCTATTTTCTCACTAGCTCCCACCTTGAGAGAAAACATATGCATGACCCTTTACTTTCTGAGACTGGTTGATCTCACTGAGCATAATCTCTGGTCCCATCCATTTTCCTGTAGATGACATGATTTTGTTCTTTTTTATGGCTGCAGAGTAAAATGTGAATTTAAAAGGTCTTTGAAAAATAATCTGAATGTAGACTCTTTATATTTAAAAAAAAAATTCTACTAGTCTGTTGACAGATGTCTGGCCCTCACCTAATTTGGCAGGAATTTTCTTTATTAGTGACTCACAAAAGCCTTGTCTTGAGTTTTCATACCAATCCTTTCTTTCTGTATTCATCTTTCTTTGGCTGATACCATATTTAAATATATACTTACATAAGGTGTATTTGCACACTTTCTGACATGCACATTTCCAAAAACAAATAAACTGACCCTACAGGCCTACCATTCAATGGCGGGTGCAGTCACCCCCACAAAGGGTGGCTTTAAATTTGGCAGGTCGGTGAAGAGTGCGATTGCGAGACTGACCACTATATATGTACATTGCCGGAAATAAAAACACAGAAAATTATATATCACTTATAAAGCCAGAATTTAAAGATAATAAAATTAATATTTGGGTGGATTCTTTATTATATGTGTATGCAAGTATGTAGTGTATATCATTTCGTATTCTGCTTATCAACAAAATAGCAGTGGAATGTTCTAGAATGTAACCACTCCTGCTTATCTCTAATTATTTATTTTGATAAACTCCTAGAAAGGAAATGATCAATCAAAACAAGTGTGACCATGTTTATGACCCTTAAAGGATATGGCCATATTGACTGTCACAAAGATTACCCCGCTCTGGAGGGGAATATATATTTCTCTATTTCTTGCCAGTACGGTAAGTGTTCAGACCCCAGCTAACATGACGGAGAGTGTATTGTTTGGATTTGCACTTCAACGATTTTACTGAGAAGGACCTTTTTTTTCTATAGATTTCATTGTCATTTGCATTTTTTCTTTTGTGAAAAATTTAGTCCTGTGTGGTGGCCCACACCTGTAACCCCAGTACTTGAGAGGCTGAGACAGGAAGATTGCAGGTTCGAGGCCAGCCTCTGCAACTTAGTGAGACCCTGTCTCAAAATGAAAAAATAAAAAGGGTTGGGGATGTAGCTCAGGGGTAGAGCAACCCTGGGTTCCATCTCTAGTACCAAAAAATTATTATTGTTACTTAAGCGTTTTGTGTTAGAATATTTATTTTACTGTATCATTGAGTTTTTAAGCTCTAGATAGCATCTGTCTGGTAGATAGTAACCTTGTGTCATATTCTGTACAAATATTTTCAAAGCTTATTGCTTATCCTCTGATTTTATTTTGCAATGTTTTTACTTAGGCTTTCCCAGTATGTAATTGAGTCATATGGACATACATGTGCGTGTTGTATGTGCATTAGGCATGCTGCCTTTTATTTGTTCTGGATCACTTGAGCGTGTAATTAATTTAGCTTTGTAAGTGGGTTGTTTTTTTTTTGGTCTGAAAAACAAGTTTCCATTTCTGCAATTCCTTCCCTCTTTCCCTCTCTCCCTCCCTCCCTGGGGTGCTTGGAGTGAAACCCAAGACCACAAGCATTCTACCACTAAGCTACATCTCTAGCTTACTTTACTACTTTTGCTGTATTTTATTTATTTATTTATTTATTTATTTATTTATTTATTGCAGTACTGAGAATGAAACCCAGGGGCATTTCACCTCTGAGCTACACTCCCAGCCCTATTTTTATTTTTCATTTTGAAACAGGGTCTCCCTAAGTTGTGGAGGGCCTCACTAAGTAGCTGAGGCTGGCCACGAACCCGCGATCCTCCTGTCTCAGCCTCCCAAGCTATATTTTCTTCTGAAGTAAACATTTCTAGTTGATGTATGGTCCAGCCTCCTTTTGTTGCCCATTTCTTGCTGATTTTCCCATCCTGTGGGAAATTTCATTCGACATCTCCTATGGGGTTGGAGAGCCTTTGCTGTCTCACCTGAATATTTGTTTCTCTGATGCTTAACATCATTATATTCAACCTCTATTGAAAAGCAAAGTACTTCTGCTTTTTATCCAGTCTGAGTTGTCTTGTTCGTCCCTTATTTTCTTAGAAAGCCCTTAATACATAATAATTACTTTTCCAAAAGAGCAGTGCAGAGGTTGCGTGTTCCTGGGTGACTGGTGTGACCTGCCCTGGCAGAGTGGTCGATGCGGCCGGCAAGTGCATCTCCATGCGGGATTTTCCCACTGCTCAGCAGAAGACGTGGCCATGTGATACCCCATGCCTCTAAAAAGTCCCTATTGGGGCTTGGGGTTGAATGCAAGGCTTCACAGTGCTCAGATAGTTTGGGCTGTCCATTAAAAACCCACTGTTCAGGTATTATCAGGACAGGGGTCAGCAGCTTTATTTTTAGCCTGTCGGCTTTATGCATTTTGAGAAAATTGTGCAGCAGCTAAAATGTGTCCAAGCCGAAGGCAGCAGCTAGCCAGGCTAAGTGGGTTGCACCACCTCCTCATGCAGGTGAGGCCACAGGGTTTGGCCAAAGATGACCACAGTCGCTTTGGCATGATCCACCTCTAGAGCTATCCCTTGGGCTCTTGGTGATCGTTTTCCGGCTTCAGCTTCTCAGTCTGGCTAAGTGACACTGACATTTCACCTTCTTAATCTGATATGCCGGGGCACTCACCTCTCATCGATTGCACATTTACAGGGCTATTAGCAGACTTGCAGAAAGAAGAGACACAGCTGCAACCGAAGCAGGGCACATGCTGGACGCTCTCCCCTCCATCATACCCCGGCACACTGCCCTGTGTTGATTGTCACACCTGGATCAGAGAGGCCATCTCACCTGACCACATCCCTCACCCTCCCCCAGCACCTGGGTGCCCAGTCAGGTGCTGTGGCTGCAGCTTGCCCATTTTGAAGTGTCCTAGACTGAATGGCTCTCCAGTGGGGTCTCTGTTCTTCTTAGTTTTCTTGAACTTCTAAAAATGCATAGAAGAGAAAGGTGTTAGTGCTGATGTAAGGAAGGAATTTACCTTCTAATCTTCAGGGAAAACACACTGTGTCAGGAACATGGGCTGTTGTCATTCAGATGAAAAGTCCTCTTTTTTTTTTTTTGCGATGCCAGGGTTTGAACCCAGGGGTATTCTACCTCCGAACTTTACCCCCAGCCCTATTTTTTATTCTTTATTTTGAAACAGGGTCTCACGAAGTTGTGGAGGGTCTCACTAAGTAGCTGAGGCTGGCTGCGAACCCGGATCCTCCGGTCTCCGCCTCCCAAGTACTGGGATTACAAGCGTGCACCACCACACCCAGCTTGAAAAGTCCTTTCTGAAGAGAAAACATGTTGAAGGAGGCCAGCTGCCTCCGCTGATTCATCCTTCTGGAGATTCTTAGCTATGCATTTGGCTTCATCAGTAACACCCAAGTGGATGCTAGTCACCCAAGACCGCAAGAAATATTGGCATCGTGTTGCATTTCATTTGAAACTTAGATGGAAATTTTTCTCCTATTCCTTCATCCTCATTTTTGAGGGGTTTTCTGATAGAACCTTGTCTAATTTCAGGGATGATTTTCTGGTACAAGATTTAAAATGTTATTTTTACTTAACTCTTCTCTTCCCACTCCTGGCTCTTCCTACTTCCCTATTACAGAAAGGCTGCCCACACATACATGCACCTGTTCCTGTGAGTGTACCCCTAGAGCTGACAGAATGTGCAGTAGGAGTTCCTGGTCAGAGGGCTTGGTTGTGATCATTGTGAGCTGCTTGTATGTTCAAAGGTGTTTGCATGCATGATGGAGATGTGCTGGAGGAGGACATGGATTTCCCTGGAAGCTGGGTACTGGCTGTGTGCTGCTTGCCAAGCATGACTAAGGCATAGAAGGGGCCTGTGTCTCCCCACTCCACCCCCGCTCCATCCAGGGGGAATGGCAGAGGGGAACCAGCCAAATGAGTCAGACCTTCAGTGGTCTCCTTCTGGGAACTGCTTTATGTTACTATGAGGGTGGTTGAATCCTGAAGCCTAGAGAATGTGTGGATGTGTCAGGATTTTCTGAAGTTTTCTGGTTTATTTCTCCTGATGTTAGTTTTTAGGATGAAATATTATACTGAAGATGTTAAAAATGTACCCTAGCTTTGTGCATACAGAAGGAAGGCTCAGTTAGGAAACAAGTATGGTTGGAATGGCTTTCCGCCCTGAGTTGGTTATTAATGCTGCAAGTTAAACTTACAACATATTAACTAGTTTATAGGATTGAAGAGTTGAGCTTTTAATTTTTATGGAATAATGTGAATAGGCAAATTAGGGTTTCCATCTGTTGCCTATACTATGCCTTGTGTTCTGCTCTCATTTGGATTAATGGACGTTGCTTGGGTGCTGAGATGTTGGTATTTAGCTGAGCACAGCGATGCATCTAGGTTTTTTTAAAAAGGCGGTAAATGTTGGCTACAAATCTTTCTTGGGTTGGAAGTGCAGGAAGGAGAACAGCAGTGTTTGTTTCTCCTGAGAAACGCCATTTATTTTCCATGTTTGGCTCTGATAAGACAGTGTTCCTCCTTGAAAGCAGAGGGAAGTTTGGAGGATCTTTTGGGATGGGCTTCTCTTAGTTCATCTTCTGTTTCTCTCCTTAGAGGAGATTGCTCATGTGCTCCATTGTCAAGTTTCAGTGATGACAATCTATAGTGTTCTGAATTTTTGTAGTTCTACACAAAGATATTTGTTGCTCTAGGAGTTCCGCTTTTTGTTAACAGCTGTAGTGGGTTGGATACTGTTCCCCTCAAATTTATGTCTACCCCAAACCTCAAAATGTGACCTTATTTGGAAATAGTCTTTGCAAATATAACTAGCTAATGATAGAGATGAGATCATACCAGATTAGGGTGGGTCCTAAAGCCAATGACTGGTGTCCTTATAAGAAGAGAAGACCCACAGACACACACAGTAGGATGCCAGGTGTAGAGGGAGCCCCCAGAAAACTGGGAGAAGAAAGTATTCTTAAGAGACTTTGAAGGGAGTGTGACCCATTAGTAACTGGATTTCAGACTTCTGGCTTCTATCGCTATGAAAGAGTAAACCCTTGCTGTTTTAAGACACCATGATTGTGGATATATATATATATATATATATATATATACATGTATATATATATGTATATATATATATATATGTATATATATATATATATATATCAGCTCTAGGGAACTAATACAACCATCTCATCCCAAACTGCAGAGATTGAAGGTCAATCTCTGTGAAGCTTCAGATTCAAGTGCTCAGAGTTTATCTAGGTTTTAAACGTCACTGTTTATAATCAGTGCCCTAAAATTTCCCATGTGCAAGATGTTCCTGTGTCTGGTATACCTTCTATTATAATTTGGTCAATATATTGTCAAGGTAAATTTGCCAGAATCCTGTAACACTGGAAGAAGTTTCCGTGGTCTTTTTAATCTTTACCTTTAGAAACAGTCTGCAGGGTAGATGCCTGCTGGCTTTGTTGTTCCATCCAATTGAATTTTCAAATTCCTTAAACCTGCTTCTTTTGTAGCACCTTGGGATTTCAGGGATCGATTATGTCTCTGAAGTATTTATTCGTTCCCTGTGATCAGTCTCTAGGACTCAGGTTAGAGAATCAAGTTTTAAACCCTGTGAAGGATGCAGCATGATGCTGTATGGCTGTGTCCTTTTTGAAGTTCAGTGGGAGACATGGCAGTTGGAGCACAATATGCTGCCCCACTGTTAGGATGAGGAGAAAGGAAAGTCAATACCTAGTTGTTGAGAGCAAGAAAAACAATGTCTTTAAGAGGGGAAATTACTCTGTTGGTCAATACAGATATTGTTTGGGTCAGTACTTGGTCAATACAGAATCTTGGTGGCAATGATTCCACCCCCCGTGTGCCTCAACCCACATTCTTAAATGTGTATTGGAAGCTTAAATCAAGATAGTCCAGGTCCTCATGCTGTGAAATTCAATTATGCAGCAGCAATATGGTCCCATGAAGTGGTGGTGGAGGTACTTAAATGGTTGAGAAATGTTACTGAGCTCCTGCAGGCTTGCACTTCACCACGATGTTACTTGGCTAGATTTCTTGGAATAGGAATCCTCTCATTTGCAGTGAAGAGCTCCCTGACCATGGAGAAATTGGCCCAAAGTAAATGAGCCAATCCTATCTCCAGAGCAGCTACTGGTGGCACTGGCATTAGCAGGTGCTAAAAAAGAATGGCAAAATCTGGACAATTTCTCCACACAGAATATCTAGCTAATTCTACCAATGGGAACTTCCAGCACAGATGGGCTCAGGATATAAAAAACCAATTTGAAATGGAGAATCACTTGGCTGGTTTTAGATGTTACTTGTGCACATTTAAGAAAACTTTGTCAATATCTAGTAGGAAAAAAGACCCCCCAAAACAAAAACAGAAAAACAGGTTCTACCCATGCATGAGCCAGGCCTTCCTGGTCAGGGAGACTAAGAACTGGGGTGTGGAGGAGCAAAGGGAAAGACATTAAGATTTTTGGAATGTGAAATCCACCAGGCATTATTTAATTTAATTGACTCTTCAGGGTAATCCTATGCTTTGTAGACTTTGGGATTATTAATGTGGAAATTATAATTAGTCTTAATTTGGAAACTAAGGATCAGGAAATTAAAATGACTCATTTCTAGCCATACAAGGACCATAGTAGGCACTTTTGGGGAGGGGCATAGAAAGAAAGAAATGGAGAAGGGTCTTAGTAAATGTGTATGTACATGTATTTGTAAATGTTGGGAATTTTTTTCCTGATGATTTCTGATTTCAACCATTTAATTACACATGTGTAGGGACTTCTTTGGGTCCTGCATCCAGTTGACAATCAGTCCAGTTTGTAAGGCAAGAACTGACGTACGATGTACAGCTCCCTTACCTGTTAAGCAGGTACCCCTTGCTATGCACAAAGAGTGCAGAGACAGGTATGGCTCCCCTCTCTTATCTTTACACCCTAAAAGTGTAATGATTAAAAACATAGAATGAAATAATTTGTACTTATACTTACTGAAGTATTTTTATGTCCTGTTCTCAATTTAAAATGGACAAGCTGTGTTTTCTAATCTCCATGAGGCACATATACATTTTCTTATTAGGTTACCTTTTTCTTACTATCTAAATTGAATTTTCATTTTGTGTTTTTTTTTTTTCCTGCGTCAGTGATAAAAGAGATAGAAGCTTCCTTAGTCCTGCATTGTATCACGGACAATCCACCTTTATCTTAATAAAGGAAGATGGAGTTTGGGTTTCTCATGGGCAGTTTTTTACCCTTAATAACACTGTAAGCTGTCCACGGAGCATCCATCACTGCCCAGACCAATTGCTCGCAGGCTGTCGATGTTACCCATTGTCTCTGTCAGCGGACCCTGCACTGCCGGCCCTGAGCGCCAGCCAGTCTTTCTTACTCCAGCTGACAGGGCTAATCAGCATGATCAATATGGCCTCCACTCCTCACGGTGCTCTCGCTAAATGGATTTACTTTACTTAATATCCATATGGAGTAACTGGCAGTGGAGATTTTAACTAAGCCTTCTGCCGATTAGTCTGTGCAGAGCGGGAAAGAATAGAACTAATATTACCATATCTGTAAACGCAAAAGCTCTTTGGGATAGGGTATCCCAAACCAAGTTAGTGAATGTAAACGCTGTAGCGCTGTAGAATTATATTCCAGGCGATTTTCCATGACTAAGCTTGACAGGAGCTATTTATTGGTTTGAACACATGTAGAAAGTCATTCGTCCTATTATCATTGAAAATCTCATGACTGGTAGTCAAAGGGAAAGGTAACATCTCTTATATACCTCACCTGGGGGGGTCTAGTGACAGTTACATTTACCAAAACCCAGTATCAATTTATAAGCATGCTTTTACTGTGTTGCTAAGATAATGTTTGCATGTTCATTCTTTGAGTCTTTTTTTTTAAATGACAGTAATTTTAACTTTTTTAAGGTATACAGTGTGATGTTTCAGTATATTTATACCTTGCGTAATGATCAATTCAGGATATTTAGGTTATCCTTCATTGGCTCTTATATGAATAATGAGTTTTTATGGAATATGAATACATCATAAAGAAAGTTTAAGCCATAGTTCATCTATGTCAACACCAACTGAGATCACCATTTAGTATAGACAGTCCACTCCTTTAGTATAGACAGTCCACTCCGGGGTTACTGTTAAGCCTTATTTGGCCAAAAATTCAGAATATATATACTCTTCTAATCCTTCATTTCTTAGCCAGTTGACAGTTATCAGTTTCTCACTTGATGCAAAATCTATCTCCCTTTGGTTTTACTATTTCTTTTGGGACCATGTACTTCATTTGGGATGGGAATAAGTCTGGTAAGATAGTAAAATATGAGCAAAGGGCATATGCACTCTGTTGTAGTGCATATTAACTTCTAAATTCATCAGAAAATTAAAATGCCAAACCAGCCAAGGCTGGTTTTCTTAAACTGGAAACAAATATGGAAATATGTGATCACATACCAAGAGCATTCAAAGTTATAAGTCAAATGGTATGGCTCTTTCTGAATGTAGTGAAAGTTAGAGTTAAATTGGCTATTTGATTTTTTTGAGTGGAACACAAAACTCATATGCAGCTCTATTTTGAAAGCAGTTGGAAGAGGGTCCTTCAACACAATAATCCCCAGACCCCAGTGAGGTACCAGATGTCTCACTGTCCTTTGTAGTTAGTGACACAGTGAAAATCCTGGATCCTAGCTATCATACTATTGAGAGCAAAGGAAAAATTACAGTAACATTGCATGCAAAGAACCAACTAAGGGCAGAGCTGATATTAGAGAATTTGATGAGTCACTTTTCAATGGAATGGTAAATCAACTAACTCTACAACAGAATTTATGGTTGCAAGGCAAAAGTCCCATGCTGCGCATCTGACAGCGTAACCTGCCTCTGTACTTCTGCCCCAGTCGTCCTTCTGAGTCCCTAGAGGGGGGTGGGGTATCCTGGCACAGGAAGACCTTGAAATGACCTTGAATCTCAACCTTCATAGGACCTGTGAGTGTATTGTTTTGTAGCTTTGTCTCAGAAGCTCCATCATTCATCACTGTTGTTGAAAGGAATAAGATTGTCTCTTTGAGGGTCAGAGAAGAAGAAAATACCAGAGTTAAGAGAGAACAGAAGGGAGAACTGAGTAAGCTTTGACAGCTTTCCTCTGCTTCTTTGGCAGGTTGTCTTAACACACTTTTCTCAAAGCACTGGAGTGCTGACTTAATTCCCTTAGCATGCCTGTGTGTAATGTCAAAAGGTGTCTGTGGAGTGTGTGTGTGTGTGTGTGTGTGTGTGTGTGTACAGTTATGTACATAAACACATGGTTGGGAGTGAAGGCAAAAAGAGGAATTTTTTAAATTGTGTGTGTGTTGCTAGAAATTGAATTCAGGGACATTCTATCTCTGAGCTACACCCCTTCCCCAGCCCCATTTTATTTTTATTATTTTGAAACAGGGTCTTACTAAGTTGCTGAGGGCTTCACTAAATTGTTGAGGTTGGCCTTGAACCTGCGATCCTCCTATCTCAGCCTCCCAAGTACTGGGATTACAGGTGTGTGCCACTGTGCTCGGCAAGAGGACTTTTTTTTAAAAGTAGGTTTAAAGACAAAAAACACCACATTAATGCAACAGATACTGACCAAGAAAAAGCAGCACGTCTAAGACAGATCAAGCCCATCTTAATCAGAAGCTGTTGCCTTGGTTTGCTAGAGCGTGGTGACCTGAAGCTGCTTATCCCAATAACACCCTAGATTGCCTTTTTTTTCCTGCTTGAGAGGGAATATTGCTGGATTTCGAGGATGACTGGAAGATGTAGGGGTATGTATTGTCACTGTACTGGAAATCAGGGCTGATGTGGGGGTAAAGTGGGGGCAATAGCAGGAGGACCATCAGCAAATATCATCGCCTGCATCATGCAAACCACACAGAACTGTGGGGCTTAGCCCTTCTCTAGCAAGTCTGCACATCAGGCTTTAGACTATGACTCAGGCCCCTGACCTACTTTCCTGGTTACTGAAGCTTAAATGAATGCGTTAGGAGAGCTCTTTTGGTTGAAGTCATCCTGATCACACCTGGAACCGTGCAGAGCCCTGGCCTGTAGCAGAGCCCCCTCCCCTGAGCTATGGTCAGGCTTTGGTGGCTGCAGTGCAAGCTGAGGATTTTTCAGTACCGGAGACCTAATTAAGTCATCCTTATAATTCAATTAAAGGTAAGAGGCATAGGCCCTGGTTAGAGCAAGAAATATGAGCAAATGCTTTCCGCCATGAGATGGTCTCAGACGTTCCAGTCTCCATTCTGTTAGAATGCAGTGTCGCTGGAGAGCCACGAGGAAGCCAGCAGCTGCCAGCCGGGCACAGCGAGGCTTCCTGTGCCCTGGCAAGGGCAGGAACTCCCACGGCATATGTTTTGGGCGTTGCTGGGGGAGCAGGAGCTGAGGCTGACGGGCAGGGAGGGATTTTAAATGGAGCCACCTGTCTTTTTAGAGAACAAGACTCTTTTAAATGCAGCCAGTTCTGGGCTTCCATGTTGCCAGGCTGGCTTTCAGACTGCATCCTGGTGATTCCACTTTGCTGGAGCCTCAGAGATTTGAGTGGACAGATGGAAATGGATGCCGAGGAAGGACTAGAGGCTGGCTCACAGGTGAACGTGTGGTGGAGAGAGGCAGGGGACATCAAGGCTCTAGGTGGGTAGGACTTGAGTTCCCTGTGAAGTATGTTTATATTCTGCTGAGTTCAAGAGTGTGTGTCAGGGCAGGCATGGTGGCACATGCCGGTAGTCCCACCTGTATAGGAGGTTGAGCCAGGAGTTTGGTACCATTCTGGGCAACATTGTGAGACCCTGTCTCAAAAGAAGAAGAAAGAACATGTGTCTTCCTATATTCTTGATTTCAAACCGTTCATCCTAATGATTTTCAAGTATTTGGGATGATAGCACATATAATTAATACAGATGAGACATGAACACATACAAGACATTGTAACAGGCGCTGGTCATGCATGTGAGGATTTTCAAATTGTGACCTCAGCTCATTTTACAGATCAACAATTCTATCTTATGTTGGCCAGAATTGTATTCTCTGTGGCTTAGGAGGATGCACTTATTTTTGTTGCTATTCTTCCAATTGAACAAGCAAAATAAAACAAATATAGTTGTTTAAGGTACACTTTAGCTGGGATAATAACACAGTCCCCTGAATGTTTATAGTCAGACTCGGGCAGGCTAGAGCATTTTTTACTTTCTTTTTTGATAAATGAATGATGCTCACTACTGGCCTTCATTATTTTCTTCCCTAATTATAAAGTCCTAAACACCTTGAAGCCACGGAACACAAGAAGCTGTGACAGCATTTAGCTTTCTCCCTGCTGTGACAAGCTGACATTGAGGATATACACCTAGAGGTAATGGTCCTGGGTGCTGGAGGCCATTCTGAGATCACCTGGTCCTCGTCACTTATTTCACAGAGGAGGAAAGTGAGACTCACAGATGATAAATGCCTTGTCCAAGGACACACAGCTCTTAGACACCTGTTCCTGCTATGGAGGAAGTTACAAAAGTGAGCTTTTAGCTAAATCATCTGTCTGTGGCCACTGCTGTGAAGCCGACAAGTAGCTGAAATGGAAAATGGTGTGAATTGTGTTTGGTGCTAGACAGTGCACCTGGAGGAGAAAACTCGAGGTGTGTGGGGTGAGTTGCAGCAAAAGGACAAAGACCAGCCTGGGCCTAGTGGTGCGTGCTGATAATCTCAGTACTTGGGAGGCTAGGACAGGGGGATCGCAGGTTTGAGACCAATCTCAGCAACTTAGCGAGATCCTGTTTTGAAATAAAAATAAAAAGAGCTGGGTTGTAACTCAGAGGTAGAATACCCCTGGGTTCAATCTGTAGTACTCCCCCTCCCCCCAGAAAAGGACAAAGACTGATGTTTCTTTTGACAGGTGTTCAGTTACATTAAGATAGGTGTTTTACCCTCTACCCTGCTAAAAGAGGATTGTGGACATATTTAGGGGGTTCAAAGGAAGGACTCAGGTATGTGCTGGTAGCAAAAATGTCAAGAACCATCTTGCTTTTGTTGCTTGTGCTAGCCACGCCTTTATTGCACATGCCTTTTAAAATTTCATTATCGCTGAAGGCTAATGCAGTTCTAGTAGTTAGACCATTTTGTTTCTTGGCAAAAGAGAATTCTTCAGGGGATGATCCATCCTTTTGGATGTGCAGGAAGGGAAGTCAGATGTTAAATTTTCTGTATCATTCTGCCTTTTGGTAGGGAGGAGCTATACCCCAATACCTCATTTGCTTTCATCATGAGGAGAATTTATAGGTCTTTATTTCTGTCTTGTTGTCTCTTTGTCCCTCCTAATGGAGGGATTTGGTGAAATTTGGGAGCCAGCCAAAGAGGGAATTAGGTAAGCAAAGTGTTTATTTTTGCTTTTACCTTATATTCATGCAGTAGTAATATTTAAAAGTTGCAATTATCCTTGAGATAAGCAAGAACACAGAATCATGTTGGAAAGCCTTGATTTGTGCTCTGTAGGGGCAGTGTAGAAATTGAACTGGTGTGTATGAGATACATTATTTTAGAAATAAAAAGAGCCACACCACATGCATGCTCAAGATTTTGTCTCCTAACTATACCAGAATTGCCTCTATTTATTTGAGTTTAAAATTTGATTATTGTGCAGTTACATTATTAGTGTCAAGTATATTAACTTCCTTTGCCTTTTCTAATTTCCCCAAGTTTATTTTTTTCTTTAAGAAAACATCTTGTTAAGACTTCAAGAATGAGTGATTTTTATTAGGCCTTTTCAGCATGCTTGTTTCCCCTGTTTTAATTCTTTCCAGGTAGGGATTGTATTATGTTTCCTGTGCCTGGTGTCATGTGGAGTTTTGAAGTATTTAGCACTGGAATTTAATCCATTAAGATTTCAATCATGTTATGACTTAAGTTTTCAATAAAGAAAATTACAAAAAGGGTAAAAATCACACATGGATTATCAAGATAGAAAATGAACATTCTTCTTTCCTATAGCTCTGATATAGAAATCAGAATTTCATAATTGCCTTAGCATACTTAGATTCTTTCACCAAGAAATCTAAGATTAATACTCATGCTAATTGATAGTTATTGCTTTATTTAAATCTCAGGGTGCAGTTATTTAGTCTTGGTAATAAGGTGAGGGCTGTAATTTTCTTTCTCATTTACTGGTAACTCCCTTTATAACCCTGGAGTAAAACTAAAATTATTATAGTTTTGAAACTATTCTTGTACCACTGGGGCTTTCCTGGGTTTTTTAGCAGCTGATTCAGGTTTCACTGTGTAGTCATCCTGGGAGGTCTTGTAGAGGCAAAATCCTAGTTAGACAATTCCATTGAAACAGGAGCAAAAGTTGAAATAATATTAATACTCAGAACAATACAGACCTTTGATGTGTATTGGTTGAATTCAGTGGAATTATTGTAAGCATGTGTGAAACAACAAAGACCGAAGCCGGGCGTGGTGGTGCACGCTTATAATCCCAGTACTTTGGGAGGCGGAGACCGGAGGATCCGGGTTCGCGGCCAG
>PVJS01037827.1:0-19701 GCA_004027185.1 Glis glis
TTGTGGAGGGCCTCACTAGGTAGAGAGAAAGAGAGAGAGAGAGAGAGAGAGAGAGAGAGAGAGACAGGGAGAGAGAGAAAGAGAGAGATGAGGCTGGCCGGGAACCCGGATCCTCCGGTCTCCGCCTCCCAAAGTACTGGGATTACAAGCGTGTGCCACCACGCCCGGCTTAGCCTTGTACTTTTTAAGAAAAGAACGTAGAAATTGTTTTCTTCACTTTAAAAAATTTATGTAATGAATTCCTCCCTCTTATATTAATTCAATGATCTAATTTTGTGTATTCTCTGAAATACTGAAATTCTTCTGTAGTCCATATGTTTTTAAACTATGAGTCATTTCATTTCTACATTTGGTACATAAACTATTACTGTTCTTAAATAAATATAAATATGCCACTTTAAAATGATTCCTAAGTTCCCAGAAATTTAAGCCAAATTAAAAATGCTATAAATTATTAGAAAATATGAAGAAATAATTCAAAATTCTGGAAATATAAGGAAACATTCAATTTTTTCCCTCTGGGAAAAATTTGCACAATTATGATTCTTGCCTCTTAATTTTTGCTTGAAAAAAAAATCTAGACATCTTAAAAACTCCAGCATTACTTTGTGAAAAGGAAACTTTAAGTAAAAATCCAGGAAGAAGCCGGGCGTGGTGGTGCACGCTTGTAATCCCAGTACTTGGGAGGCTGAGACTGGAGGATCCAAGTTTGCAGCCAGCCTCAGCTACTTAGTGAGGCCCTCTGCAACTTAGTGAGACCCTGTTTCAAAATAAAGAATAAAAAATAGGTCTGGGGGCGTAGCTCAGAGGTAGAATGCCCCTGGTTCAACCCTCCGTACAGCAAAAAAAAAAAAAAAAAAAAAAAAAAAAAATCCAGGGAGAACATCAAGGAGTTACTTTCTGCTACATGGCAAAACAAGTGCCCAGCTACAATCATGGCCCTTGAAAGAAACCTTATTGTTTCACCGCTTCATTATCTGTGTCTCCAATGTTGGTGCTCAGAGAAAAGACATTTTAAAAGCATGGGAAAACTCATCCTACCTTGAAATTCTAATTTAAGGTCACTACAGGACCAGCAGTTGAAAAAAAAACAACAAACTCAGGTTTCAAAGCTTAAAAACAAAAGTAGCAGAAAAGAGCCTAAACTTGTGCAGCCTGTTTGCTTATTGTCTGCACAAATCTTGGGAATGCATGGGAGACTCTAAGCTCAATGAACAAAAAGCATGGGCGGTGAGATTATGGGTAGTTAATTTTCTTCCTTTCTCTATTTTCCTTTTTTTTTTTTTTGCCTATGGTGCACATATGCCACTTTTAGATTATGATGTTGGGGAAAAAAGACTTTTTACAAATGAGTTTGTTTCTCCAACTGTGTACTGATATCTGCATATGGCAACTGAGCACGCCAGTCTTGTCCTTTGGTGCTCACACAAAAAGACAGTGAATGTGAAAATCTAGGCAATCCTACCAGATTTCAGGGAGCACTTATTCTCAGTAATTTCTTAGTTCTTAGCAAAATAATATTTTTATTATTTTTTATTTCTATCAGGCAATGTGGACTGATTTCCCTTAATATTCAATTACATTTAAATTAAGTATCAGGGGACTGTGTTAAATAAATACAATACTCTCTGGTGGTGACTGGCTTTGAGTGAAAATATTCCAATCACTGGAAGTATTTTCCGTAGGAAATGATTGAACCATTTCATTAAAATTATTTCAGGAATTTAGAAAAGTTATAATAATGAATCTCATTCTGTGACAATGACTACAGCATTACCCTTGTAAATAATCCATACAGAGGCTCATAAGTTTGTGGATTGCAGAAGGATGGCCATAGGCCAGGTGTGGTGGTGCATGCCTATAATCCCAGTACTTGGGAGGTAGAGACAGGAAGATTTCAGGATTGAAGATAGCCTCAGCAACAAAGCAGGACTCTTAGCAACCTAATGAGAACTTGTTTCAAAGCAAAAAAAAAAAGGACTGCGGTGTAGCTTGGAGGTAGAATGCCCCTGGTTCGATCTCCAATACCACACACATACACAAAAAAGAAAGTAAATGCATAAGCCAGGCGTGGTGGCGCACGCTTATAATTCCAGTACTTGGGAGGCTGAGATAGGAGGATCCGGGTTCCTGGCCAGCCTCAGCTACTTAGTGAGGCCCTCCTCAACTTCGTGAGACCCTGTTTCAAAATAAAGAATAAAAAATAGGGCTGGGGGTGTAGCTCGGAGGTAGAATGTCCCTGGGTTCAATCCCCGGTACCGCAAAAAAAAAAAAAAAGAAAGTAAATGCATAGAAAAATATGCTATGTGAAGATAAAGCATAAAAACACTCAACTGGCTATATTAATGTCATGAAAAAAAATAGACTTTAAACAAAGAGTTTTACCAGAGATAAAGAAGGGAATTTCCTAATAGTGAAATGATCATTCATCAGGAAATCATAACAAGCACAAAGACATATGTGCCTCATAAAAAAGCTTTAAAATACATGAAGCAAAAGTTAATTGAAAAGGCATAGAACAATTCCACCGCTACAGGTAGAGATCTTAATACCCCTGTTTCAGTAATTGATTGAACAACTAAGCAGAAAGATAAAAATCACTTTGGACATGGATCTCAGTCTGTGTGTTAATTGTCAGGAGAATCCCCATTAGATGAACCACAGCAGGACAAACGCTATGTTTTTGTAACCCCACTGATGACCCCAAAGTCATTTAAAAAGTTTTAAAAGTGAGTAGATCTGAAGCATTCCTATTCTTATTTCTCTACCTGTTCTACATTAGTTTTTCTTGTAAGTTAATTTCTCCAGCTCCTAAACGTGTTCAAGCAGAATCTTCTGGACCTATCCTACCTCCCCCACCCCAAGTTCCATTCTCTTTACATAACACCACCCACAAATCATTTGCTTTTCAATTATAAGGCATTGTTCTATTTTGCTTCTTCACAACACATGTGTGGTAGATCTTAATAGCAGTATTAGCCAGCAGCTGGCTTATTTATTGTGGTGTCGCACTGCTAATGGATCGAAATGATGGCATAAATAGGCCAATTCACTTTCATGTCTCTTCATCTTTCTTCAAAAGACATACATAAAACACAACAGGAAAAAAAAACTTGACAGATAAAATTGATAATAAGTTTAGACCATAAGCCTGGTCTTTGAAAAAAAGAAAAAGCTATCAGAGAGTTTTCATTTCCCTTCTTAAGTCCTCCGCTTCTGCTAATAGGCACAGACTCTGACTCTCTTTAATAAAGAAGAGATTAAAGCGAAGATTTAGCCCAGGCTGCTTCTCACAGGAGAAATGCTTCTTTTTAGGAAGCACAGTGTAGGACCAGCCCTGGCTCTCTGTCCAACTCTCAGCTCCTATGTATTCTTTTTTTGTGGTACTGGGGGTTGAACCCAGGGGCATTCTACCTCCGAGCTACACCCCCAGTCCTATTTTATTATTTTTTATTTTGAAACAGGGTCTCACTAAGTTGCAGAGGGCCTCACTAAGTAGCTGAGGCTGGCTGCGAACCCGGATCCTCTGGTCTCAGCCTCCCAAGTACTGGGATTATAAGCGTGCACCACCATCCCCGGCCCTATGTATTCTGACTGTGAGCTTGGGATATGTCAGAAAACCTCTCTGCTTTGTTATCTCATCTCTGACATAGGGATTGTGAGGACTGACAGCCCCTCCTATTTTGCAGGCTTGCTGCAAACACTAAATTAGATTTTCGTGAAAACACTTTGTAAAAGTGCGAGGCATAAAACGAATATTAGGTATCAGCACTACGTTTCTATTTCATTAGACCCTATTTAATTTGAAGAGGCGAAATCTCTATTATCACTCTCTTAATTGTTTTAGCTCCATGTACCCCCATTTCATTTCTAGTATCTACTTATTGCAATTAGGCCTCATGGCTCGCATATGTTTGCAAAAAAGAATAAAAAGATGTACTCTTTTTCCTATAACAACAAACGTTAACCCCCCCCGTTTAATTTTTAATTGTATAACCCGAAGCTTAGTCTCTGATCTCATAAAGTGGCATTCCTCTGATTCTCATGAGGCTTGTACCTCTGGCTCTCACTGAACAAGTCATATTTGCCCTCCCATAAGCTTTCTGAAGTATGATTCACTTTAGGTTTTTAAAATCCCTTTTTCGGCTCTTGGAGGCCCAGGCGCAGGTGCGTTCAAGACTCAGCTTCACCCGTAACCCACTGCCATGGCCGAGGAAGGCATTGTTGCTGGGGGTGTAATGGATGTTAAAACTGCTCCGCAAGAGGTGCTGAAGACCACCCTCATCCATGATGGCCTAGCACGTGGAGTTCGCGAGGCTGCCAAAGCCTTAGACAAGCGCCAAGCCCATCTTTGCGTGCTTGCATCCAACTGTGATGAGCCTATGTATGTCAAGTTGGTGGAGGCCCTTTGTGCTGAGCACCAAATCAACCTAATTAAGGTTGATGACAATGAGAAATTAGGGGAGTGGGTAGGCCTCTGCAAAATTGACTGAGAGGGAAAACCCGGTAAAGTGGTTAGTTGCAGTTGTGTAGTCGTTAAGGACTATGGCAAAGAATCTCAGGTGCAGGATGTCATCGAAGAGTAGTTCAAGTGCAAGAAATGAGCAAATAAAAATTTTGGTTTACAGAAAAAAAATTTCTTCTTCATAGCTAGGCATGGTGGTGCATGCCTGTAATTCCAGTACTTGGGAGGCTGAGACAGGAGGATCTCAGGTTCGAGGACAGCCTCAACAAGTAGTGAGACTCTCAGTAACCTGGTGAGACCATATTTCAAAATAAAAATAAAATGGAGCTGGGAGTGTAGTTTGGAGGTAGGATGCCTCTGGGCTCAATCCCCAGTACCACAGGAAAAAAAAAATCCCTTCTTTGTCCTGGAAGAGAAATTTGAACTAATGTACTTGCCCATTTTATTCTACTTCTACCTTCTCCACTCTGAGAAATAGACTTATTCCCCTGTTCCCCCCACACTTGAATATACTTCACAATCCATGAAGCTGCACCTGACAGTATATTCACTTTAGATCCTGAGAAAGGAGATATAACGAAAGGACTTCTAGGATGATAAAGTTGCTTGTGTAGTGGATCCAAGTGTGGCGCTAGGTGTAAGCCAACAAGCACACAGTACAGAAAGCTCCTGCACATCGCAGGGCGGAGGGGTTTCCCAATGATACCTGAGTCATCGTTTGTCCAGTAGGCTCTTGGATCAGGTTTGGTCAGGATGTTGGCGTGGTTACAAGATTCTTTCACCTAGAAGACATAAGGAGAAAAGAAGTGACAGGAAAATGCTGTCACCATTTCGGTGGCTGAAGGCCTAAGGTTCTAAAGCCGGGATTCCAAGGTGGAAGCCAGCACGTGGCACCCTGTGCCTTGAGAAGGGTGGTTTGCCTAGAACTGTGCAGACTGTAGCAAAGTCCCACATCCGGGAAACCGCTTAATCCTGGGCACACTGGGATGATGCTTGGTCTCAGCCTCATGCAGGTTCACTGCTGGCCGATGGCTGGGTTAGCACCTGGGGGCCAGGGTTCAGCCTCTAGCTCCCTCTCCCCGGGCTCTGAGCAGTCTGCACACTGCACAGCTGTATGCAGGGACCCTCCGCGATTAGCAAACTTAGTGTAAAGACACTCACTACATAAAAAGTGCTGTAGATCTCCACAAAGCAGAAATGTTACTTTTAGTAAATACTGCTTGGGAAAATATACATGAATAAAGAGCTACTTTGAATTCAGTAGCACTTTAAAATGAATTATTTTATAATAATAGAATCTTTTAATTCTTAAGTAGTATAGCACATGTGAATGTGTAATACGTGTTATTTATTCAACTTAGAGGCTCTGCCTAGTGTAGAGCCAGTTAATAAATTCCTTATAATAAGTTCCAAGGAATAGCAGTGACCTGTTTTTGAGGGGTAACTTTATACTACTATGGGAGCTTTTGCGTGTGTGTGTGTGTGTGTGTGTGTGTGGTACTGGGGATTGAACCCAGGGGCATTCTACCTCTGAGCTACACCCCCGGCCCTCTTTTTTTATACTTTATTTTGAAACCGGGTCTCATGAAGTTGCGGAGGGCCTCACTAAGTAGACAGAGAGAGAGAGAGAGAGAGAGAGAGAGAGAGCGCTGAGGCTGGCCACGAACCCGGATCCTCCGGTTTCCTCCTCCCAAAGTACTGGGATTACAAGCGTGCGCCACCACGCCCGGCCTATTTTTTTTATTATTTATTTTGAATCAGGGTCTCACTAAGTTGTGGAGCCCCTCACTAAGTAGCTGAGGCTGGCCTTGAACCTGTGATCCTCCTGTCTCAACCTCCTGAGTACTGGCATTACAAGCATGCTCCACTATGCCTGACTTACGGTAACTTTTTGTTTTTTGTACTGGGAATTGAACCCAGAGGCATTCTACCTTCAAGCTACATCCCGAGCCCTTTTTACTTATTTTTATTATATGTATACACACACACACACACACACACACACACACACACACACACACATATTTTTGGTCGTACTGGGGATTGAACACAGGGGCATTCTACCTCCGAGCTATACCCCTGCTCTATTTTTTATTCATTATTTTGAAACAGGGTCTCACTAAGTTGTGGAGGGCCTCACTAAGTAGCTGAGGCTGGCTGGGAACCTGCAATCCTCCTGTCTCAGCTTCCTAAGTACTGGGATTACAGGTGTGCACCACCACACCCGATTCCAAGACTTTATTGAAGGAAGCAGTGTATGAATTCACTATCTGGCATGAGCTCCTTCTCTTAGGGTTAGAATCAAGGAATATATGGAAACCAGGATCTTAAAGAGATATCTGCACTCCTATATTTATTGATTGCAATGTTTTTCTCAATAGCCAAGATGAGGAAGCAAACTAAATGTCTACTAATGGATGAGTGTTTAAAGAACATAGTGTATTTCAATGGAATATTATTTGTCTTTTAAAAAGAAAGAAATCTTATCATATGTGACAGAATGAATGAACTTTGAGAACATTATGCTAAGTGAAATAAGATAGTCACAGAAGGATGAACGCTTTATATAATTCCACTTACATGAGGTGTATAAAAATATTTTGGGGGTTGTTTTTTGCTTTTATTTCTTTATTGGTACTGGGCATTGAACCCAGAAGTGCTTTGCCTCTGTGCTATGACCCCAGCCCTATTTTATGTTTTAGTTTGAATCAGTGTCTTGCTAAATTACTGCAAACTGGCCTTGAACCTAGCAATAATATCTAGGTCAGCTAGATTCATATGAGGTGTATAAAATAGTCAAGCACATAGAAGAGAGTAGAATGGTGGTCTCAGGGGTGTGAGGAGGGGGAGATGGGAGTTGATATTCAGCAGGTATAAAATTTCAGTCATGCAAGACGATTAGGTTTTAGGAAGTTGCTAGCCAGGCATGGTGACACATACATGTAATCCCAGTACTTGGGAGGCTAAGACGGGAGGATTGCAGGTTAGAGGACAGTCTCAGCAACATAGGAGACTCTCAGCAACCTAGCAAGATGCTGTCTCAAAACAAAAACATATATATATATAAAAGGGCTGGGGGTGTAGCTCAGAGGTAAAATGCCTCTGGGTTCAATCCCCAGTACCCCCCCCACACACACAGAAAGTTGCTGTATAACCCTGTGCCCACAGTTAATATTACTATATTGTGCATTTAAATATTTGTTAAGAGGATACATGTTGTGTTCTTCCTACAAAAAAAAATCTGGGATAAATTACCATCCTATGTCTGTCAGTGTATCAGATAGGCACATAAAATATTTGATGCATAAATATGTAAGTGTTCTAAACATAGAAATGGAATTTCCTAGTAATTATAATATGGTTTTCATTTATAGGAAACATGATCTTAGAAGTAAAACTACTGGAAAAAATTCACAAAAATTTACATTTTAAATATTGGACTCGAGGTACAGCTCAGTGGTAGAGCACTTGCCTAGCATGTGTGAGGACCTAGGTCTTTAGCACTGCAAAAATAAATAAATTAATCTCAAGGCAGGGGGAAAATGTGTGGATTAGCACCATTCCATGGCCACATTCTGAGCAGCACTATAAAACATCCTTCATACTCAGCTAAACAGTATGAATTCCTTCCAAGGAGTTACCTATTCTATTCAAGTACTGCTATAATTGTTAGAAAGCTCTTTTTTTGGGGGGGGTACTGGGAATTGAACCCAGAGGCATTCTACCTCTGAGCTACACCCTCAGTCATTTTTATTTTTTGTTACTGAAACAGGGTCTCACTAGGTTGTTGAGAGTCTCATTAAGAATCTGAGCCTGTCCTCAAACCTGAGATCCTCCTGTCTCAGCCTCCCAAGTACTAGAATTACAAGTGTGCACCACTACCCTGGGCCCTGTTAGCTTTTTACAGGTTGAATCTAACTTGGATCCTTGAAACTTTGGCCATGGTTCTAGCTTACTCGAGTTATGGTTCTATTTGGTCTTTTATATAATAATATACCCCAAATATTTGTAAGTAGCTATTATGTCTCACCTTGGCCTTGCATTTCCAGGTTAACCGGCCTTTCTCCCTTGCAAAGTTCCTCATGAAATAGTTTTAAGTCTCTTTACTGAGGTCACTCTGCCCTAGAAGACATCTTCTCTGGCATGTGCGCTCGCCCTGGGCGCTCCCAGGCCACAGCCAGATAACAGGCACTGAAATCCGGTATTTGTTTTGAGGGACAGCTCCCAGCAAGGACTGCTAGCATTATTTCCAGATGTGAATGTTTACAATGTTCCCATGCACCTATATAAATCTAACATACCATGAGATTAGACTGCTCTATGATTCTACTCTTTTTAATTGCAAAAAGTTCTAGTTGATTTTACTACTTTATACCCATTTCGAAAACTTGCCATACATGAGCTTGCTTTCTGCATTAGGGTCTGCAGTGACCCTGTGCCCTTGGATGTTTGTGTAAAATGAATGAGATGTCTCCATATCTCATTTACTTATGAACAATTATCACTATTTGTTTTAAAAAGTCTTCTATATGTGGAAGCTGCTCCTGTGAAAGTCAGGGTCATCAAAAATTCCTTCTTGTTCTTTGTGTTATTATCATGCAAGTATAACATGCTCCCTGATTCCCAAGAACCAGGTACCCATAGCAAATTGTCTGTACAGTTCATACAGTATGTTTTGAGTATAAATCCATGAATACTATATATACTGTGACAGTTAATAGGCCATGCTCTGTAACTGAATCCTGTAGTTTTACATACTTCAGAGAATTGAGACAATTCATTATCAATCCTGCTGAGTCTTCACGAGACACCTACATCTCAGCAAAAAGGTAGAAACAGAATTGCCCAGTTCCCGGGACTTGACTTTTGGCTGAATCCATAATGGACTCTTTGGTTCTTTCTTGCTTGCCCTGGGATAAGGATCTAGGCAGATTTCTCTAATAGCATCTCCAAGTTGGGGTTTGATAAGGGAGGAGAAAAAGAGTGGCAATATAATACAAGAAGAACAGTAGAACAATAGTATGGAATTTTCAAATATTGTATTATGGAAAATTGCAAGCATACACAAAAGTAAAACAATACTATAAACCTCTATGCACCAGTCCTCCAGTTTTAACAGTTATAAACATCTTGCCAGCTGGGCGTGGTGGCTCATGCCTGTAATCCCAGTACTTGGGAGGCTGAGACAGGAGACTCTCATCAACCTAGTGAGACCCTGTTTCAAAATTTAAAAATATAATAATAAAATAAAATAGGGCTGGGGGCGTGGATCAGAGGTAGAATGCCTCTGGGTTCGATCCCCAGTAACACAAAAAAAAAAAAAGAAAAAAGAAAAACATCTTGCCAGTCTTATTTTTATCTATTCTGCCTTATTTCTGGCTGGAATATTTTATAGCAAATCTCAGACATCATTGCAATTCACTGTAATTCCTTTAGAATGTTTCTAACTGACAACTTTGGGGAGAATACCTATCACGCCACTATCACAATAAACACTTTAAACAGTAATTGGATTTGTTGAAGCTTAATGAAAGTTATTAAAAAGTTTATTTTATAAATGACAGAATGTACTCTCTGGAAAACAGAATGAGACCTTGCACTATTTTACAGACAGAATAATGTGAATGAATTATTTTAAAAGACATTTTAAAATTGCAAGCTCCACAAAAATCAATGGAATTTAGCTTCACTTCTTTAAATCCCTACAGTTTTTTAATAAGGGGGGGTGTCTTAACAAATTATTTTTCTAGTAGATGTGATATTGTCTTTTAAACTTAATCCCATTGAATCTTACGAGTTTAGAAGCAAGCAAGACAATTTTTTTTATCTGGTAGAGTTGAAAGTATTGGGTTATGAAGGTGGAGGGAAGTTCATCCCTAGAAGGTAATTGCTAAATGTTTAATTACTACAGTTTTGAAACCTTGAAGAACCATTTGGGTAATGGTGTAAAGATTAGAAGATGAAGTATATCAGAATATTACATTAAGGAGATGTCACATGTCCAGAAATTTTTGACAGACTCTGGGGAATGAACCCGGGAATAAATCATTAACAGATCTACTGATATGAGAATGAGCCCAAGTCTTAATTCTATAAGATGCCTCCTGTTAATGGAAAGTTGGGTGTCCATTAACAGGAGGCATCAGGAAGGAAGCGGTCCTGGTCTTCTTTCTCCATCCCAACTCATCCTTATTTTCAGAACATTAGTCCAGGCCCGGGCGTGGTGGTGCACACCTGTAATCCCAGTACTAGGGAGGCTGAAGCAGGAGGATTACAAGTTTGAGATCAGCCTCAGCACCTTAGTGAGGCCCTCAGTAACTTAGCAAGACTCTGTTTCAACATAAAAAATAAAGAGAAGCCGGGCGTGGTGGCGCACGCTTGTAATCCCAGTACTTTGGGAGGCAGAGACCGGAGGATCCGGGTTTGCGGCCAGCCTCAGCTCTCTCTCTGTCTCTGTCTCTGTCTCTCTCTGTCTCTCTCTCTCTACCTAGTGAGGCCCTCTGCAACTTCGTGAGACCCAGTTTCAAAATAAAGTATAAAAAAAAATAGGGCCGGGGGTGTATAGCGCGGAGGTAGAGTGCCCCTGCGTTCAATCCCCGGTACTGCAAAAAAATAAATAAATAAAATAAAGAGAGTTGGGATGTAGCCCGAAGGTTCAATACCTAGTACCAAAAAGAAAAGCACATTCATCCAAGAAGATACCTCATTGTATTCATAAATAATTTATTTAAAATCACCTGTGATGTTGATATAGAATTGAGTCAGATAATATGACATGTCCCCTATTTACTTTTGACTTATTCATTATCATTTGTGTATGAATTTACATGAGTCATTTTAGCAATTGATGCTAAAATCATTATTTCTTTTAAAATATAACAGAATTTCTCAAAGTGCTTGTCTCACTAGCCAGGAGAGTTGTTTTTCTGTCACCCTAAGTTGAATGATCAAAAGTAGCAGAACACTGCATATTTGGGGAAGTATAAGCATGCTATTCAAACTGCTTTAGTGAGGCCTTCATAAAAGTCCCCTGGCTGGTCCCACATGCACAATGCTGTTCTGCAAATACTAATTGTGAGTTCAGCTCTTTGTTTTTTTGTTTGCTTGTTTGTTTGTTTTTGGTACTGGGGATTGAACCCAGAGTCATTCTACCTCCAAACTACACCCCCAGCCTGATTTTATATCTTATTTGGATACAGGGTCTCATTAGTTTGCTGAGAGCCTCACTAAGTTGCCGAGGCTGGCTTTGAACCTGCGATCCTCCCGTCTCAGCCTCCCAAGTACTGGGATTATAAGCATGCGCCACCATGCCCGGCTGAGTTCATCTCTTTGTATTGAGGAAGAAGAACAGACTTCATCCATTGACTCCCTTTGATGGGCTTATTACAGTCAACAAGTATATATCTAAGTTCAAGGTGCTACTATCCTGGCTGCTCTAAAGACAGAAAGCGAACTCATCAACTCTGGGACATTACATTCTGCTTGGGCAGCAGGACTTAGACATCCACCAAACAGACAGGGAGCCCAATAGGAAGTTCCTCTAAATGTGAAGCCCGTGGTATGTTGAGTGTTGCCAGAGTTTGAAGGCGGAAGCCACAATGTCTGTTGGCGACACTGTTGAGTAAGGCGCAGAGGAGGAATGAGGACTTGAACAGGTTTCTAAAGTGCTGGCGACATTCGGGTTGGTGAAGTGGCAGTAGAAGGGTGTCCCAGGTGGGTGAGACAGCACAAGCAAAGGTGTGGGAGCAAAACTTAAGGAGGCAGGTTTGGACAACTAACAGTTGTATGAACAATTTCACGGGAATAGAGAACTCATGGGAGAAGTGATTGGAAGCGAGGCGGAAGTCGGAGGGTGGCAGGTTTTAAATGTCGGTGTGTCCTTCATGCTGTGGGAATTTGGGAGCCTCAATAGTCTTCATGAAAGACCAGAGCTGGAAAATACAAAAGCTGAGACGATTAGGAGGGTCCTGTGACAACCACGGAAAGTTGATGAGAGCATGAAACAGATGGGGACTGTGAGATGGAAAGGAAAGGACGAGTGTGAAAGAGGTGTCAAGATGTGATGAATGGCCGGGCATGATGGCGCATGCCTGTAATCCTAGTACTTGGGAGGCTGAGACAGGAGGATTTCAGGT
This sequence comes from Glis glis, assembly GCA_004027185.1. Lineage (NCBI taxonomy): Eukaryota > Metazoa > Chordata > Mammalia > Rodentia > Gliridae > Glis > Glis glis. The sequence continues at coordinate 12,601 of PVJS01037827.1, forward strand.
TCAAGGCCAGTCTTGGCAACTTAGCAAGACCCTCAGCAACTTAGTGAGACCCTGTTTCAAAATAAAAAATAAAAAGGGCTGGGAGTGTAGCTCAGAGGCCAAATGCATCTGAGTTCAATCCCCAGTACCCTCCCTGCTCTAAAAAAAAAAGAGGTGATGAATGACAAAAAATGAGGGAAGATGGGGGAGTCTAAAACATTTCAGAGCTTTGGAAGCTGGTGGCCAGGAGGATGGGTCCGGCTGCGGGAGGACACATGCCATTCTGTACTCTGGCTAGGGTGGCAGGTCTGCAGGCACATGTGGGCCCTGTTCAGGTGCTCGGCTATAGTCTTTCTGGGAGGACTGGCTCCATCTCTGACCCTCTGGACTATGTCATCTTTGGGTGCTTAGTGGTGTGGCTTCACTCGCACAGCCTAGTGGGTTTCTCATGCCTCCATCCTGGGCTACGATGCTCTCCTTCACATGGCGGGGCAAGAGCGCGCCCACACGCTCAGTACAGCAAAGGGACCCGCAGTCCGTGCATCTGTCATATGCACTTCTGCTTTCCTAAAGATGACACCGTGGACAAGGACTGCAGGAGTCTGGTCAAGAGGCGAGTGCAGGGCCAGTGATCAGGAGTCCTATTGTTTTGATCTCTGTGAGTTAATGATTTATCCACATTTGGTTGTTTAGCATTAATGGCATCCATATAACATGGGAGATAGAGACGTTCTGGGCCCCTGAAGAGACTGTGATGCAGGCAGCGAGACAAAGGTTCCTCCTTCTGTGGTTTCATTTCATTTGCATTCTTACTGGTTTCGATATTTTTCAGTTTGGCCCTTGTGACCGTGAATTGCTTAAGGCCATTCATCACCCAACCCACTTCTCTTATTTCTGTTTCCTGCTTGGCCCAGCAAGTACTTCTTTTAACTTGGGTCTACATAAGGTCAAGGAATACATCAAGTCAAACTTCTACTAAATCAAAGGTTTGTTTGTTGAGGGTGTCGGCAATGGAGCCCAGAGCCTCGCACATGCTAGGCAAGAGCTCTACCACAGGGCTAGGTACTCAGGTCAAATACAGGGTTTTCTATATTGTACACCAGAAGTTGAGTTCAGAAGATTAGAGATTTGGGGAGTTGGAAGAGACCTTTTCTCAGCTGGGCATTGTGGTGCATGCCTGTAATCCCAGTCCTTGGGAGGCTGAGACAGGAGGATGGCAGGTTTGAGGCCAGCCTCAGCAACTTAGTGAGATCCTCTGCAACTTAGTGAGGCCCTGTTTCAAAATAAAAAAAATTAAATCCTGGTGGGGTGATGCACGATTGTAATCTCAGTACTTGGGAGGCTGAGACAGGAGGATCACAGGTTTGCGGCCACCCTAGGAAACTTAGTGAGGCCCTCCATAACTCAGTGAGACCCTGTTTCAAAATAAAGAATAAAGGGCTGGGGATGTAGCTCAGAGGTAGAATGCCCTTGGGTTGAATCCTCAGTACCACAATAAATAAATATAAATAAGTAAATAGGGTTGGGGGCACAGTTCAGAGGTAGAATGCTCTGAGTTCAATCCACAGTAAACCCCACCCCTGCAAAAAAAAAAGGAGAGACCTTTTCTTTTCTTTTTTGGTGCTGGGGATTGAACCCTGGGGCACTGTACCTCTGAGCTATACCTCCAGCCTTATTTTATATTTTTTATTTTGAAACAGGGTCTCACTAATTTGCTGAGGCTGGCCGCAAACCTGCAATCCTCTGGTCTCAGCCTCCCAAGTACTGGGATTACAGGTGTGAGCCACCACGCCCGGCTTAGAAGAGGTCTTTTCTCACCTCCCCTCTTGCATTTTGGCTCAGGAAATTGAGGACCAGAGGGTGAAGTGGCTTATGTTAGTGACTGATTGAGGGCTACTGTCCAAGTCTTGACTGTTATGTTTCCAGATGTCAGCTGACAGCCAATATTCGTTTCTTAAAACTCAGATTTATGCTCAATTTTGAAATCAATTCAGTTATTCATTCAATAAATATTTCTAGGTAATCTATTATTATACAGGGAGCACACTGCTAGGAGCCACAGTACAGACGTGAACAAATAGTCTCCTCTGTCACGGAGCTCGTTCTCTGATGCTCTTGATGGAAATGGGTGCTATGGAGGCAGTAAACAGGGTGACATGAGCAGAGAGTGAGGTGACACCTGCTTATTTCAGATTTTTTTAAGGGAGCCCATGTCAGGTGTGGTGGTGCACGCTTGTAATCCCAGTACTTGAGAGGCTGAGACCAGAGGATCCCGGTTGGCGGCCAGCCTCAGCTACTTAGTGAGGCCCTCCGCAACTCAGTGAGACCCTGTTTCAAAATAAAGAATAAAAAATAGGGCCGGGGGTATAGCCCAGAGGTCGAATGCTCCTGGGTTCAATCCCTGGTACCGCCAAAAAAACAAAACAATAAGGGAGCCCATTTTCTCACATATTTTTCAATAATATCACTAGAAAGAATAATTGCATCTCTGTATTTGTAAGTCAAAATACACAGCAAAAATAGGCACACAGGGTTTGGTTTGAAGGCCACACAGCTTTCAATATTTCTAAAATGGTTGCTTGGAGTTGGCACAGAGCCACGTCCACACACCCATTCTACTTCACCTACTTAAATTTCCTGCCTGGACCTGCAGGCATTTGAATTTCCAACTGGGAATCTGCACAAGGCCAAGATATCTAGATCAAACCTTTTTGTATTCTATCCCAAGGCACATCATTAGATTCTTCAGTAAAAATGACTTATGGCATGGAGTTAGATTGTGCTTGATTCAGAGAGAAGGCAATCAATGCATGTTTATCGACTACATCATTGATTTGGAAGGACTCCAACTACATTAAAGAAGCCAAAGTTAATACCATCCCAGAATCACAGTGTTTTGTGGCTGTAAAGTATTTAACAGGTGATTTTGTACAGACTCCTTATTTAAGAGATGGAGAAACAGACTCTGAAAGAAGTAAAGTGACTTGTGGAAGGTCACACAGATTGTCACAAGTTATGTTGTTTACAATACATCTGCTGTGGGTAAGAGAAGCCTTCCTTTTTTTTTTTTTTCTTGGTACTGGGGATGGAACCCAGGGGCATTCTACCTCTGAGCTACACCCCCAGCCTGATTTTTTATTCTTTATTTTGAAACAGGGTCTCACTAAGTTGTGGAGGCCTCACTAAGTAGCTGAGGCTGGCCGCGCACCCGGATCCTCCAGTCTCAGCCTCCCAAGTACGGGGATTACAAGCATGCGCCACCACGCCCTGCAAGAGAAGCCTTCTTGCATTTATTTTAGGCCAGAGTTGGTGGAACTAGTTATAGCTGTTTGGAGCAAGGTCTTTACAGTTAGACATACTCAGAATAAAGTTACGACTGCCCCACACTTGACTATGGATTTGACCCTGGGAAAAGAACTTCATCTCTTTTAGCTTTGGATTCCTTATTGGAAAAACTGGCAAAGTTAAGAGTTAGTATTAAGGCTAGGTTAGGGTTAGCTTCTTCTAAGTTTCAATACGTAGCAGGGAAGCCAGGTGTGGTGGCGCACGCCTATAATCCCAGTACCTGGGAGGCTGAGACAGGAGAATCACAGGTTTGAGGACACCCTCAGCAACATAGCGAGACTCTCAGCAACTGAGGGCGACCCTGTTTCAAAATAAAAAATAACAAGGGCTAGGGTTATATCTCAGAGGTAGAATTCCCCTGGGTTCGGTCCCCAGTACCACCAATACCACAACAAAACAAAACAAAACAAAAACCAAAAACCAAAACAAACAACTTGGCAGGGTTATTATTATCCATGGTCATACCACCATACCGTCTGAGTATGATGACTCAGATGGAGGCTGGAAGAGACAGGATCCTTTGATAGAAGAAGTTGCTGTTTATTGAATAATCTATATGCAAATAATTATAGCAAAAGCAAAAAAAAGACGTGTTTCCAGGTGTTGCCCTTGCTGGGCCCTCAGCCTGGAGCTTTCTTTGCTGAGCTACCCATGGAATTCTCATCTCCTTTAGCTTTCTGTTCAGATGTCACCATCTTGGGAAAGCTTTTCTTGATACCCTGTGTATATGGAAACTTCCTCTTCCTGCTTCTCTTTTCTCTATGGTACTTAACATCTCCTAAAATATTATTTTCTTATTCTTTCTGTTTGTGGTCTCTTGTACACTTCCTAAGTCCTAAAGGGACGCTTGGCAGATTAGTAGGGATACCATAAATATTTGTTGAATGAATAAGTTTTTAGTCCCTAAACTTTTAAAATGAGAATCACAAATCCAACTCAACTTGAGCTATTAGAATCAAAGGAGATGATCATTTTGCTAACATGCGTGGTCTAACTCATGTCAGTCTTCATTTCTTCTGTGTTCTCATCCTCCTGGATTTCTGGCATTGGGCAATAAAATAATATAGAGTAGCTGATGCCTCTAAGAAGGACTAAAAGAAGCTGCTCCCCAGCCTAGCGTGAGGCCTGCAGTTCAGCCCTGACATTGCAAATCAATATTATTTGTTTTCTTTGCATAAGAATGTAGAAAACTGTTTAGGTTGTCGTCTATTACCAAATATACTCATTAGAAAAAATTATTGACTGGCTATTTTCATCTTTTATATTAATATCTATGACTACAGCACAGTATGGGGCTGGGGAAGATAATCTTCAAAATTCTTTGCATAGATTCAAGTTCAATTCAGTAAATCATTTGCATTTGTCCAAGAACTGTGACTAGATTTTCTTTCTCCTACCTAAGGCACAAGGCTTTCCAGTGGTGCTCAGTGGTGGCTACGCGTTACAGTGAGGAACTTAAAAAACAAAAATATCAGTGCCCGGTTCCCATACAAAAGAAGTGGAGGGGTTGAGGTATCAGTATATTTTTAGGCTCCCCAGGGGTCTCTAACTGGCTTAAACCAACTCCTGCCAAATGAGAGTCACATGCATTGAGTGGTGTTTATCCATTAGGACAAGCAAGAAGCTGAGTATGTCCATTTCACGTGATAAGGATTATGAGGAATGATTCCCAAGCCTAGGTTAAAAAATGAACAAATCTCCACTCCTAGGCTTTATGGGGAAAAGGGAAATGTTTTAAATATCTCTCATTGCAAGTGACACTGTATTATCCTTCGTATTTTTCTCCTTGGGCTTACCTTTAAAAAGATGTTTGATAAGAGGGGAAAGAGTAGAAACCTGGATCTGTATTTTATGTGAAGTTGTAGGATAAATGTTCCTACTGCTTCCCTATACAGAAGCTAGGTCAGATTCAAGGGCAGTGGGATCTTATAATTTGCTGTATGCTATAATTCGCAAAATTAGTCTGATATTCAAAAAAGTCTGATATTCAATCTTCCATTAATACTTTTGCCATAGAGTCTAGCCAAACGCAATTGTCAACAAATGCATGGTTTCTTTTTTCTATTGTAAATGGACCTAGACATCCCATTAAAATATTTGCTGTTTTTTGCATGCAGTAGGCTAACTGTGTATAGTATCGACTTACATTTCTTGGATGCTTTAGCTCGCACAGAGTGCTTCTGCAAAACCAGTTAATAATCTGGCCATCCCAAGAGTCCAGAATATTGAATTAATTTTTACAGAGCTTCCCAGATGTCCTGGAAGAACCACTCACAGCAGATCCCACCAGCATTTTTTTCAATTTCATTTGACCTTTCTTGTGTTTGATATGAAACATATGTTAAGAACAATACCTGACAAATAGGAAGTGCACTTTTCTGCATGAGCAAAAACACCATCCACATCTTTTAAAAAGCTTTGACTGGCAGCGACGTAAGGGTTTTATTGTGAAACTGGGTTTGCATTTAGCCAAGTTAATTATACATCTGGACAACGATTCTTTATCCAACATCTCTTTGGTATTCAGTGGGTAGGTCATTAGAAATAAGTGGGACTGTCCAGGGAATGAGAAACATCTCTATAACATGTGGAGAGGTGGATAGTTTTACTAAGTACTGAATTTCAACTTTAAGAGGTGCCAGTTCTGATCCCAGACAGATCCCTTGAGCTCTTAACTTCTGGGAAGTTAAGAATAAGAATGTGACTTTGTGAGTCGACCAAGAAGATCCTGTATTAACTGCTTTCCTTTGCAGATACTTTGTAAGACATTTCCATGTGTTTTCTCTACGTATTCTGGCAGGACACCATTTGAGCTTTATCTCTGCCTTTTCTTTCTGTCTATATTGTCTTTTCTATTTACTTTTTAGAGGGCTTTGGGGAATACCACAATATAGCACATGTGCCCTTTATCCTTACATGAATTTAATTTGTATTATTATTATTATTATTATTATTATTATTATCATTATTATTTTGCGGTACTGGGGATTGAACCCAGGGGCATTCTACCTCCAAGATACACCCCCAGTCCTATATTTTTATTCTTTATTTTGAAACAGGGTCTCACTGAGTTGCGGAGGGCCTCACTAAGTAGCTGAGGCTTGCTGCGAACCGGGATCCTCTGGTCTCAGCCTCCCAAGTACTGGGATTACAAGCGTGCACCACCATGCCCGGTTTAATTTGTATCTTATCATTCTTTTTGCCCAAGTCCAGCTTTAGAAATTCTACAGTATTTCTGAAGAATAATTATGGATCTTGACTCTGGTCAAGGATCAAATAGACATTCTAGATTTTGGAGGGCAGGAGGCTGCTGCTGAAGCTCCTTCTAGCTGTCTCAAAACAGGAAGGCGATTCCACTGCAATCTGGTATTGAAGCTTTCCTGGAACTGGAACATTAAGTACTTCATCTTACACTGTATTTCAAAATAATGATTACTAATAATGTTTTTATGGAGTATTTACAGTGGGCCAGACACATTTATTATCTCATTTTCTCAGTTAATCCTTTGAACAAGTGGGCATTTTCAATTAGTCCCATTTTGGGTCAGGTTAACCTTTCATATCTTATTCAGGGAAGTGACATCAGCAAAATGGTGGAGTGGGCAGCTCTAAGCTCCCAGCCCACAATGGAAACATCAGAAAGCGAGCAGAGCCGGGCGTGGTGGCGCACATTTGTAATCCCAGTACTTTGGGAGGCGGAGACCGGAGGATCAGGGTCGCGGCCAGCCTCAGCTCTTTCTCTCTCTCTCTCTCTCTCTCTCTCTCTCTCTCTCTCTC
>PVJS01037828.1:0-19707 GCA_004027185.1 Glis glis
CCTCTGCAACTTAGTGAGACCCTGTTTCAAAATAAAGAATAAAAAATAGGGCTGGGGGTGTAGCCCGGAGGTAGAATGCCCCTGGGGTCAATCCCCGGAACCACAAAAAAAAAAAAAAGAAAACATCATGAATTTTTGAGCACTAAGTATGTTTACTCTGTATACTCAGAACTGTATTTCTAAAGCATTTCTTAATTTTCACTATTATAGACAGTTCCACAATAATTATCTTTTAGTGAGATTCAGCTGTATTTTTTTTCTTTTTGATGGTACTGGGAATTGAACTGAGGGGCATTCTACCTCTGAGCTACACTCCCAGCCCTATTTTGTTTTAAAACAGGGCCTCACTAAATTGCTGAGGTCCTCGCTAGGTTGCTGAGGCTGGCTTTGAACCTGCAATCCTCCTGTCTCAGCCTCCCAAGTACTGGAATTACCCAGCTGTATTTTATTTAAAAGAATTGTTTTGTTTCTTTTGTTAACAATTTGGCTATCTGTTTGAATACCAATGCATTAAATAGATATGCAAAATTAGTCAAAACTGTTTATCCATTTAAAACTGCAACCAACATATTTCCCTGAATGAAGATTTTTTTTTAAAATAAAATAGTACTTATCTTACATGGCTGCTGCAAATAAACATTATATTAAAGGTCTTCTCTCAGTATTTCTTTGTTAGAGTTGATAATGAAAGCATGGAGATGAACTACTGGGAAAGCTATTTATATAATTTAAAGTCTTTCCTCCAGTGAGAGCAGTGCTAACACTTACGGGACATATTCTAGCAATCATGGAATGGATCTGCTTTGTGCTCCTGTTATTGTCAGTCAGCTTTTCTTTGAAGAAGAAGTACACTTTGGCATCATTTGGATCGGTGCCATCTGGGATGACATGTGCATCCACAAACATGGGTTCTGGAAAAAAAATATAAAGACTATATACTCGTGATGAAAATCCATCTACAGCTCTTCCAGATAGACCAGGCACATGCCTTCCCCATTTTGGTATAGAAGAATAGTTCATAGGCAACATTTCAAAAAGCAGTAATTGTATTCCCTTCAACATACCACATTTGGAATGTTAAGTACCACAAAGTAGAGCTATAACACAATATTTCTTTCTCTGTCTGCAACACATTTTGGAAGTGCAGTCAATGCAAAAATCCTTTGCGCACTGATGAGTTTTTAAAAATTGAAAAGCTCTTCGACTCGTTATTTCCCATGGAATCTAATGGTTGTTTTATTGAAAAAATGTTTGTTTTTCAAAGTGTGGTTTTCAATCTAGTGCACATAAACTCAAACTCATTGAAGCAGAATGAGGAGTGGGGAGTTCAAAATCTGAAAAACACATTTTTTTCTTAAAACACAGAAATGAAATGAAGGAGAAACTTCTCAAGAAAAAAAAAATGTATCCATTTGAAGACATACAGGGTTTCCTTTTTTCAAGAACAAAGTAACATTTAGAATGCTCTATTTCCAGATGTACTGGAGGAATAATTTGAAGAAGTAAATGGACAATCAATGCTTTCTTGTGCTGCTCTATCAGCGAAATGAGATGCCTAATGTGGTGATTCATGCTTCACTGTGCAATGTTAAGTGAAGCGCCAAATTTAGAGTCAGCTCAAAATGTTCCTTAGGGTGAAAATGACGAAGATTCTAGTGGTTTCTTCCTCCTCTAAACAACAGCAACCAATTGGAATCATACGGTGAAATCAAATGAGTGTCCTTTTTAATGCGAATTCCATATGACTCCAAGAATTTGAAACAGTTGAACAATGATAATCACAAAACTATCACACCCATAATATCTAGTGAATATTAGTCAAATGTTGAAAAAGTAATATATATCAGTTTTACAATTTTAGAATCTAAGTATAAAATAAATAGGAAGAGTTCCTAAATAGAACTTATTCAATATATCTAAGTGTCATAGACTTAGCACAATTTTTTCGATTTGACTTTATTAAAATAAGAAAGCATTAAAATGAAGTAAAAAGCATATTTAAATGTAACGTGTTAACATTGAACAGCTGGAGAAGATGCTTGGGCACTGTCACATTTTATTCATCTTCCTGTGACAATTGTGTGATAGTTAACAAAATAAGGAACTGGAATATGAAGGATGGGCTTTTTCATTTATTTATCCTAAATATTTTAAATCATAGAGTGCAGAATTACCATTACTTATGTCATAGCTTAATACTTTGGTTTTTAACTGTTTTCCCAGTTGTCATTACAGAATTAATGTTAACTTAAAGCATAATACCAAAGGAAAAATGCATAATATATTTCCTTACCACTTAGCCATTTGGAATTGTGTTGATCGGTTCTGACTGCATTCCTCTTGGTTAAACTTCGAAAAATAGCAGCATCTGTCCCCATGAAATCTATATACATTCCTGAGAAAAGCTCCTCATCTATTAAAAAGTAAGAAAATGTTAAAAGAAGCTTAAATATTTTTAAAGCTATTTTAAAATTCATGGAAAGTTTATTAGTAGTTCATCTAAAAATTATAGACTGTTTATAATTGTTAATTGGTTTCCATCGTCCCTCAAATTTAAAAAAAATTGTAAATTTTAAGTTGGTGTTATTATTGCCTATATGAATAATAATATGTCATATATATATTATTACATATTTAAAACAACTATACATACACATATACGTATAGTTTTAAAAGTACTTTATCGGTACACTGTAATTATACATCACAGTGAGGTTCAAAGTCATAGAGACAAACATGCACATAAGTCATGGTGTGTTTCCCTTCAGGTGCCACCCTGCTTCCCCTCCTTGTACATAACAGTGAGATTGGTAGTGATACCTTCATAGATGGGCACAGCATAACTTTTAAAATTTTATTGGTGAATTGTGATTATACGTCATAGTGAGGTTCAATGTGTTAAAAACATATATGCACACAACTCTTTGAATACTATCCTCAACAATCCCCAGACAACTTTTTTTTCTATGTAGAAACAAAACTTCTCTTTTTGTACTTAATTATACTAAATAAAATTTTATGTAGTATGTATCAAAAATGGCAGTTGTATAAAATACTAAAAAGCTTTATTATTGCTATTATTTTTTTGTGTGGTACTGGAGAATTGAGCCCAGGGCCATTCTTCTTCTGAACTACATCCCCAGCACTGTTTATTTTTATTTTGAAACAGGGTCTCCCTAGGTTGATGAGAGTTTCACTACTTGCTGAGGCTGTCCTACAACCTGCGATCCTCCTGTCTCAGCCTCCCAGGTACTGGGATTATAGGTGTGTGCCACCATGTCCGGCTTTCTAATAAATAAGAAACACCATAGGAATCAGAAAACTTGATTTCTAATTTTGGCAATAACTAACAAGCTGGAAATTAGGGCTAAGTCATTTAACAACTGAATCTCAAAACTTCTCACCTATAAGATTGGGAAATGGGTTATGTTCTCAAAAGTTCTCCTTGCATATTAAACATTCTGTGATTTTATTAATGGATTGGTTTGCTATTATTATTACTTGATGATGGGTCTGTTAAAATTGTCAAAATAGTATTAGTGTTTAATCTTTTAAAAGTGTATGTTTTGATCTTTAGTGCTAGAAAATTCCTAGTAATGTAAACACGGTATACTTTTTCAATGATAACTCACTCATAAAAATAGAATATGGAGATAAGAAAGAGAATATATTTAAAAATTAAAATTAATTCCATTACTAATGGCAACTCAGATAGTTTAATGTGCACATACATAAATTAGACATTTAACTTATTTTTGAAGATCCTATTACATTTTATCCTAGTGAAGAGAGAAGTAAGCATTGAAATGGAAAGAAGCAATGTGACCCCTGAGTATAAAACAGTAGCTGAATATCTATTTTTAAAAGAATCAAACTTATCAGCTCTGGCCCACTGAACTGCCACACAGCTGTGCTCTTTGACTGATGTTCTGGGATTATTCCCCTGGCTACCTTCGGTTTGTGGTCATTTTGGCAGGACTGGAACAGCTGAAGCACTCTAAACTCACTGTCTTGTAATCAGCAGTACCAGTTGGAAGAGGATAGAATGGAGAATGGAATGTTTCTAACACGCGCTCACCAGGGTATGAACTGGACCTACCAGTCAGCAAACTGGTGTGGCAGGCCTTTTGTCATCCAAGTCTCCTGACTAGTAGGGGCAAGAACTCCCCATAGAAACAGATTATGGGGAGATGACAGGAATGTGCAGGAAGGCCTTTTGTAGCAATTCGGCAATTTAAAATTCTATGAACATTTGTGATGCATAGGTACACATATGACTGCTAAGTTGAGATAACTTTGTAATTATTTCCTATTTTTGTTATAATCAATTAGCCATAAAACCAGATTATAAATTCCTGCTGTTCAATAGATGGATGAGCACTGCTACCAATTATATCTGTTTCCAAGAAGGAAAAGATAAAAAGACATTCAGAGGATGGCGGAGGGTTTAGCTAACCCCACTGCATCCCACCTTATTGGCTATTTCTTACACATTACAAAAGCTTGCATGTCTAATTGGCTGCACTTTCTGTCTTAAATTCTCAATATTCTAATGGCAGATTTGCAAATTTCTGCTTTATTTTGTATCAATCAGAAATATTTAATTAATGTCACTTTGAAAAGAATATTCCTTAAGAGTAAGATTTTTTCCCCTCAAATTTCTTTGCAGGATTTTATGCAAAGATAAGATTGTGCCTTTTAACATAAATACAAAAATATTTTGCTTTCTAATTGTATTTCTAACTTAAACATCTTCATGAATTTTATGATAGCTTCTTTTTTTTTTGCGGTACTGGGGATTGAACCCAGGGGCATTCCACCTCCGAGCTACACCCTCAGCCCTATTTTTTATTCTTTATTTTGAAACAGGGTCTCACTGAGTTGTGGAGGGCCTCACTAAGTAGCTAAGGCTGGCCGCGAACCCGGATCTTCTGGTCTCAGCCTCTCAAGTACTGGGATTTATGATAGGTTCTTTAAAAGACAATATCTGACTTCTTTGTTGCCCTAGTAATAATAGAACATTGGACTTCCACAATAGATTAGATGCCACATCTGTATTGTGAAATTTGTAATTCTTCTAATGCATAATGCTTCTGGCATTTAATGGATATATATAAATATATTAAACAACTTTTGTTATTTAGTGCATTGCAATTAAATGTAAGTGATAAAGCCCTATAATATGATAAAGTGAGATGATCACACAAATTACTGGGAATTATTTTTGATGGATAATAAACTGGACAATTAAATGATAAATATGAGCTTATAAAGATTCCGGTTCTTTTTATCTTCAGTTTTAAGTTAAAAAATTGTTTAATGACTCTCTCTGATCATATAAATTATAAGGTAAATGAAAACATTAAAGGGTAATATAGGAGCATGAGCACAGGAGATCAAGACTCAGGAAAAACCAAGGGAGTATCTCACTCTCAATGTGTAAACAGATACAATTTTATAAGGACAAAATTACTAAAGGACTTATGACAGTTTAGCAATTTATAATGCCATGTTCTAAACATTTTTATTCTAAACAATATTCAATGAGATAAAATTCCATTATTACCATGCTAATAGATATCTTTGAAGTTTATTTTTATAGACTTTAGCTTAAAATAAATAAAAATACCATACATATAAAAATACCAACTACCATACACATCATGCAGCTGTATTTTCTATTATTTCAAAGGTGAATAAGATGTCCATCCTAACAAAGAAGACTTTTCAAAACATGAATATTATTAAATAATATTTAGAAACTTATCTGAAAATATTCTTCAGATACAATTGGATAGTTTGTAGTTTCAAAGCTTTTGAACTTCTGTCCTAATGATATATTTCTGTCATAATGATGTACTGGGCTTCTCCCTGCCCAGTTCGAATGACCATATGGAATTAATCCACTGGTTAACTTCCAAGCTCACAGTTTAGTCAGTGCTGGGTGTACCTGTCTTAATTAAGTTTCCAGATATGAGAAAGAAAGATGAGTTGCCTGTTTAAATGAATCAAGTGAGCATCTGAGGACAATGATTATTTTTTCACCTGTTCTGTTGTCAAGGGATGCAGTTGTACTGCTGGCAACCCATAAAGAGAGCCAAGAGAAAAAAATCATCAACTATACATTTGACATACTGAAATCCAAGATTTGTTACCGGTTACTCAAATAACTCAGACATATTCTAAAAGTATCTTAGCTAGTCAGAAGGGAATATCTTTTAAGTGGGTCATAGAAAGGCATTCAAGGATTGAGGTTTAAAAACATATTGATTTGACAATGTATATATCAGCAAGTGTTTGGGCCTGCTGCTTCTGATATTTTATGGAAAGAAAATGAAAAAGTGCCACCATCTCCTTTTATCAATTTTTAGACCAATCCTCAGAGAATGTCCTTGACTAACACATGAATTTCTTCTTTCATTTGAAAGAAATACCATATTTAATCATTTGCAAATGACAACTAAAACATGAGGAAAAGTGAATATATTTACTACTAGAAAAACAACTAGAGAAATCGTTGGCAACTATTTTCAGTTAATGTAAATGTCATGCTCGTTTTATTATTTTATATATCCCTCTCCTTTTATTTTCTACTTACTGATCATAACAGACACTGTGTTCACATTGGGGTTGAAAGAGCATCTTCCTTTTCCAGATTCACACTTGGAGTCGATCATGAATACTTGGTCCTTCGTTAGAGATAAAATATAATGTAATAAATAAAATGAAATATAATATAACAATTTATTTAGCCAAAATGTTTATTTATTAGTAAAACAAAGCATCATCAAAAGTAATATGCTTTCTACTTGGTCATTTATGCCTTCCCAATTTACTACATTAAGACTAACTTGTCGCATAAAAAGAATTCATCGGAAAATTACAAGCTAACCTCAGCAGGGCCAGATCTCATCCTATTATACTTCCCATAGAGCTGATCCAAGCAGGAGTTCTCCTCAAATCAGCATCACCAAAAATCACTTGAAAATCAAGCATTATTATAAACCTGAACTAGATGTGTTGAACATTGGTCAAAAGAAGAAAATTATCCATAGAGGAACAGTGAATGTGATATAACCAAGACATTTTAAAAAATAAAACTTATGTTACCACTTAATTTTATTACATAAACCATTGTATACGATTCAAAAACATTTAATAACTTAGATTTAAAATGTCATTTGTTCATTCATTTATTGAATAAAAATTTATTGAGAATCTACCATATACCAGATGCTTGTATTGAGGATACAATGAAATATACAAAATCTTTGCCACCAAGTAACTTATACCTAATGAGGAAGAAAGAGAATGAATATGTAAAGTTTCATTATTTTTATCTCAGTTTCTGGAAACTATAAAATTAAAGGAACTGAAAATAACAAACAACAAAAACATCACCATCTATATCATTATAGATTTTCTTTTTCATATCTGGATTCTACCAATATCACCTATAGAATTGAATATTTTGTGCCTCTTTATCTCCATTGCCACCCCTGAATATAATGGTCTCTTTCTTGGCCTATAATATCAACTCTCTTAACTGATCTCCCAACGTCTCTTCAACTCATTCTCTTATATCCCAAATCGTTTGCAACATAACACACAAATGACAACAGAATTCTGTTCATGCCGCTGTCTGCTTAAGATTGTTCCATTTACTTATCATATGACACATGAGAAAAACAATCAATATTTTTAAGGTAGCCCACAAATTCTGACATCATTTTGTTTTTACCTTTATTTTCGTTAAATAAATAACATTTGCGAATTGAATCAACAAGAGAAAATAATAGGACTATGAAAAGACTAAGTGTAAAAAATTAGAAGAGAAAGCATAATAAAATGTCCAATAGTCATAGATGTCAATAAACATGTTGAGTCACAGAGGGCATGGACATAGACTGGTGTAGGTGGAGGCACACTGATTAAGGGAGTCATTAGGGCCATTGAGGAATCTTGGCCATTAATCAAACATTCTTAGTTTATGTGTGCAGTTGATGTGAAAGTTATAAGGTTTAATAAAGACATGGAGAACAGGATCGTGAAGGCTGAAAATGCAGCCCACAAGTCTTGAGACACTTCATAATGGGTGAAAGAGAGAAGACAGGAGTTGAAAAAAGTTACAGAACTAAGATAATGATTTTAAGGGAAGGAAACATAATTCTGTTTTTAAACTGGAAACAGTAGTAAATGAAGGGGAAAGGGAATGAAGATAAAAATTAGAGTGATGAAGGTTATTGAGCAAAGAACTCTGTTGATTAGGAAAATGCACAACTTTTCTTCTGAAACTGAAGAAAACTACAGAAAGATGCCTAAACCGATTGCTTTGATGACTGATTTGCTTCCACAAGCCCAGGAGTAATGTGGATGCGTGTGGGGTGAGTCATCTGTGATAGTGCTGCCCAGTCAAAGGTAAAGTTATCTGCTTGATGATAACTTTATCATCAAGGGTCAGGGACTTAAATGGTAGAATTATTGAAAGAGATACAAAAACATTCTATAAAATCAACTGGAGATGGTATGTGGTGATATGTCAAGAATCTTCAGGAAAATTCACCAATCACTGTTTTTTCTTCAGGTTTTACTCATGAATTTGAGGTCACAGTTTATGTGTGTTGCTTTATCTCTTTCCAGGAACAAAAAACAGAGAGTAAAGACAGTGACTAGAAGAACCACAGTAAGGTCTTGATGTAGCAAGGATTCTAGGCTCTTTAGATGGACATTGTTGATGTGCTCTGGCTCAGCTCTGAATCAGATTCACAAAATAGTGGAAGAAGGGAGATAAGGAAAATGTGCAAAGATCTAAAAGCAAAGTAGGCTCATAAACAATCCCCTTAGAACCAATGAATTTCTATGAAGGTAGGCAGTTGAAAGTTGGAGGATAATATCTCACTAATAAAACTAAATAATTAATAACTGTAGACCTAACCTAGTTCACTTTCAAACTGGTTTCAATATGAAAAATACTGTATTTTAATATTAACACAGGGTGTTAACAGTAACTACCCCTGGTCATTACAAAATACAATGCTAGTGATGAGGGAGAAGGAGAATTGTCTCAATACAAAGTATTGTAGTAATTTTATGCTAGGGGATCCTTTGTCCCAACCTAAAAGAAAATAAATACATCTGATATTTTATAAACTGTGCGGTTCTGTATTTATATACTACAAATATATTACAAATGATGCAATGGTAAACCCTTGGACGAGAGCTGATTATCAAGGCAATCATACAAAGCTTAAAAATCATAACCCTTTATACCTAAACTGCCTATTAAAGTGTTTGCATATTATTTAAGAGATGAAATTAATTAATGGAAATGTTTCCCCCTTTGAAGCATATCTTTTGAAGTGAGGCTAACGTAGTTCATATTTAGCAAAGTGATTAAAATTTATCTCATGCTGGTTTTCCCAAGTAGATTATTTTTTGGACAGATTTTCCAATTAAGACTTGAAGTGCATAGTGGGCAATCTGTACATGGGAAAATGATTTTATTTGAAATCTGTGTCCTGAAAACTGCTATGCTATTGTTGGCCAGTGCAGTGACTGCAGACTTTAGGGAAGGGTCTGGCAGATTGCAGACGTCTGAGCAGTAGTTTATTTAATCAATTGATCTCAGACATGTGGTCCTAATGACAAGCTCAATACAGTCAACTGTATTCTTCCAAAAGCATAGCTTTCCATTTCCTTTAAGAATTTTAATATTTCATAACATCTTCAACCACATTTGGTAAAGCCTCAATTGAGGACTGAATTATAATTACACAGTTGTTTGTAAATGACTTTTTCATTTATCAAAAGATATAGCTGTGTGAACTACACATCTGAAAAAAATAATCTTAAAATAAAGGAAAACAGAAGGAATCATTGTCCAATTATATTAGTACTAAAGTAAATTAATTCTTGTTAAAGGAAAATAGGCTTTATAAACTATATCAGTAGCAATATTTAATTTTCACAATTCTAATTTCTAAAAATTGAATTAAGGAATTATTTAAGAACTGGACTTTCTAAACTTAAGTTGCATAATGAAAGCAAATAAAGATAGTTTGAAAGAATTTAGTTTTTAAAAACATATTAATTAAATCACTGTGTTTGACTAAAAAACTGAGGAAATATTCTTTGGTCTAATGCATGGCTTCCTTAGTCAATAGTTGTTTAGCAGGAATAATAAACAGTCTTAAATATCACAGTTGAAGTTCAACTAGCCTTATGTTTGACTATGTACTAGGTATGTGTTTGACTAGACTTTAGCAAACCCCATATCATAAAACCCCATATCATTTTAAGGATTGAAAGAATAAGGCAAGAAGAGCCTAGTGTAGGGGGACATTAGTCTTGAATGAAAGTATGATTAACTTAGAAAGTTCTATTCAGCAAAAGCATTTGGAATCCTGTTTGTTTTCTATATATCTTACAGGTATATCTTTCATAAGGGTTTACTGAATTTGAAAGATAAATTGGAATAATTTAAATAGATTTAGAAAGTAAGTTTATAATACAGTATTTCTATAATTTGGAGATGTTTTCACTGGTTTACATTCAAAGTAATTATGAAGTTATATTTCCCTTTATTTTACACTTAGGTATATATATATATACATATGTGTGTGTGTGTGTGTGTGTGTGTGTGTGTGTGTGTGTGTATACATGTTACTTCTTCTTTTCAGTTGAAGGCAAAAGACTGTCTACCTTAAATTCCCTGGTAGACACAAACAAAATTTACACTTTGTGTTTAAAAAGCATGAAAATATTTCAAGGACATTGATATTTCTGAATTCTTAGTCAAAACATCGTTTTAAACCTCTCTGGCATTGATGCCACTTGTCAGACTTACCTCTGATCTCCTCCCTCTGTTCAGGTATGTGCAGACCGGGCTGAAAGCGCCACTCCCACAGACGTACAGGTGAGTGCGGTTGAAAGTCTGAATCACACGGACAAAGTTCCCACAGCCATGCTGGAAGGATCGGTAAATCTGTCGTTAGAACCTCAGTGGTTTCTATTGCTATTCCTGTCTGCTACAGTAACTTGAGATTCTGAATGATAGGTAGCAATGAGATGACATCACGTGATATATTAGTCCAGATCTTTGAGAAACCGTGTGTATACCTCAGAGAGGTAATTAGGGAATACCCATCTAACTTATGAAAATACCAACTCAAATATTAAGATTTGATGTCCTAAAAAACAAAACAAAGCAAAACCGAAAAACAATGACTCAGAAATAGTCACAGAAATATTACAGAAACAGTACCTTAACTAGTATTCACTGAGTAGCAATCATAAGCCAGGTGGCAGTCTAACCTTTTGATTAGAAAATTAATA
This sequence comes from Glis glis, assembly GCA_004027185.1. NCBI lineage: Eukaryota > Metazoa > Chordata > Mammalia > Rodentia > Gliridae > Glis > Glis glis. Next base: position 11,335 of record PVJS01037828.1, read on the forward strand.
GTAAATACTGAAGGAATGGTTCAATTATACTAGTAGCACAGAATTAGTATATTCCTAATATACTATTATTAGTATTAGTATTTCTGTCACAGAAATAGTATAGAAATAATATCTCACCTAATATTTAACAAATACCAACCTGAAGTCAGATTATAGTGTACCTTTTGGGCATTTTCAGTGAATGAAACAGACAAAAATCTCTACCTTTGTAGAACTCAGTTGAATAAAATTGACATATATGCCCTAGCTTTACTATTTCTATTTAAATCTCTATTAATCTATTATTTCATATGCAAATGCTCTCAAATGTATACATGCCAAAGTAAAGTAAAAATAATTTAGACATGCTTTCTTATTTTTTGTTGTCACCATTAGGAAATATGTTTGAGAAAATAACATGGTTTATTCCATTGTTTTATTTCAGGAGGAAGACAGCCTACCTCAGATAATAATTAAAACAATATGTCTCGCTGGGCACAGTGGTGCACACCTGTAATCTCAGTACTTGGGAGGCTGAGACAGGAGGATTGCAGGTTCAAGACCAATCTCAGCAATTTAGTATAACCCTGTTTCAAAATAAAAAGTAAAAAGGGCTAGGGGTATACTCCAAGGCAGAATGCCCCTGGGTTCAATCTCCAGGACCAACCAACAAACAAACAAAAACAAAACATGTCTCTCAGTCCCGCACAGTGACATAAGCCTGAAATCCCAGTACTTGGGAGGCTAAAACAGGAAAATCACAAGTTTGAGGCCAACCTCAGCAACTTAATAAGACCTTCAGCATTTATCAAGACTGTGTTTCCAAAATAAAAATGGTGCTGTGGGTGTAGCTCAGAGGTAGAATGTCCTGGGTCCAATCTCTAGTATCAAAAAAAAAGTCTCTCATATTATAACGTTTTAATTACTGTATAAATTTTTTTGTGGTACTGGGGATGGAACCCAGGGGCATTCTACCTCTGCACTATACCCTCAACCCTACTTTTTATTCTTTAGTTTGAAATAGGGTCTCACTAAGTTGTGGAGGGCCTCACTAAGTAGCTGAGGCTGGCTGCGAACCTGCGATCCTTCTGTCTCAGTCTCCCAAGTACTGGAATTACAAGTGTGCGCCACCACGCCTAGCTAACTGTATAAGTTTTTAATGTCCCAAAATGTTACAAACTTATTCTTCACTTGAGAAAGTTAAGAAATAGAGATGTGCTAGTTATTTGCTCAAATTTTCCTTAAAATATTATATATATATATATATATATATATAACCTGTTTTGAAGGAAATTTTTCAAGTTCCATATTATCATTAGTACACAATGGCAAATAATATTGGCCTCTACAACTGGAAGATAAAACTAATCTTAAAATATCAGCAGAAGCCAGGCATGGTGGCGCACGCTTATAATCTCAGTACTTGGGAGGCTGAGATGGGAGGATTGCAGGTTCCGGGCCAGCCTCAGCTACTTTTATTTATTTATTTATTTATTTATTTAATTATTATTTTTTTTTTTGCGGTACCGGGGATTGAACGCGGGGGCGTTCTACCTCCGCGCTACGCCCCGGCCCTATTTTTTATACTTTATTTTGAAACCAGGTCTCACAAAGTTGCGGAGGGCCTCACTAAAGATAGAGAGAGAGAGAGACAGAGAGAGAGAGGGAGAGACAGAGACAGAGCTGAGGCTGGCCACGAACCCGGATCCTCCGGTCTCCGCCTCCCAAAGTACTGGGATTACAAGTGTGCACCACCACGCCCGGCTTCAGCCTCAGCTATTTAGTGAGGCCCTCTGCAACTTAGTGAGACCCGGTTTCAAAATAAAGAATAAAAAATAGGGCCAGGGGTGTAGCTCGGAGGTAGAATGCCCCTGGGTTCAACCTCCAGTTCCGAAAAAAAAATTCAGCAGAACTGTTTCTTTCTCTGAGAAATGATATTATCATTCTACCCCGGAACCCTTATAATACCCACTTCGTTTCCCCCCAGAATCCTTTTTCACCTGCTCCCAGTTCAACTAAAGGCAAAGCTGGTATTTATTCATTCAGTGAAATACAAAATAATTATTTTAATTCTAAATTGATGGTGACCTTGCAGGAGTTCAAAGTTCTCTGTGGCCAAATTAATCATTCCACATTCCATACTTTCTAGGCTCACTAGCCTTTGCTGATTATAAATTAATAAATCTGTTGGGCATGGTGGTGCATGCTTGTAATCCCAGTACTTGGGAGGCAGAGACTGGAGGATCCGGGTTCGCGGCCAGCCTCAGCTACTTAGGCCCTCCGCAAATCCGTGAGACCCTGTTTCAAAATAAAGAATAAAAATAGGGCTGGGGTGGAGCTCAGAAGTAGAATGTCTCTGGGTTCAATCTCCAGTACCGCAAAAAAATAAATAAATAAAATCAATTAATTAATTAATCCTGAGATTGAATGTTGTTTCCTTCACAGAGTCATTTTTCTCTCAAAGAACATTGAAAATAATTTTATCATTAGAGACAGAATTTTTTAAATAAAAGATTTCTAAAGAAAAATATCAAAAGTGAACAGTAGTTTTTCCCTGGGTGGACAGAGAACACATATTGCTCTTTTTTTCTCTTCTAGGTATGTTTCTGATTTTTTATAAGGCACATTATTGTCTATATTAATGCTAAAGTAAAATGAAAAAACATTGTTAAAATAGAAGTTAAATATAATTTAAAGTCAGTATTATTTCATATATTTTACATTGTTTTTCTTTTTTATTCATTATTACTTCTCAGTAAATATATACTTTTCATACACAGTAATTTTATACAGATGTTTCTATTATGGATTTTATTATTAAATAATCAATCATTAATTCTACTGTCAAGGAAATTAATCCTTACAGACCAGACTATACACTTTATTTTTATGTTAAGACACTAAGGATTTTTGTTAAATATACAGAGTCATTGTATCTTGACACCTGTTTATAGAGATACTTGGAAATTGATTACATAGCCACAGATGACAGCGTGTTTCCTTGGAGACACAGCATAGATGAAGTGTGGTGTGTACACAGTATGTCTATGCTAAGGAAATATGTGAGCAATGAGACCTGTGCTTACTTTTTTGCATTCAGGTTTAGTTCCTCTGGGATTCTGTATATAATACTTTCCCATAATACATGAGTTCAACCCAATTCTATTAATAATAGGTTACGTCTGTCTCATTTTGGGTTTTGTAGACAATTTACATTCCCAAATCACTAGGATTGTAAAAAAGAAAAAGTCAGCAATATCTTTTTTATATTTCAAATCCAGACCATACTCATTTTATATCTATTTATCCATCCATCTATCTGCTTATTATGGCTAATATTTCTGAGAGTTTACTATATGCTAGACATAGAAATAATCATTTTATTTATTTTACCATTTTTACCTCCCAGGAGGTTTGATTTTCACCTTTATGACTGATATTTATCGAACACTTACTATATGCTACATTGTCACTTTACATGAATTCATTTATTTTTTACAACAACTCAGTTCCTTTTAGAAACATAAAGCTAGGAGGGTTTTTTAGTTAACTTGCTTAGGGTCATATAGGTAGAAACTATAAAGCAGATTTTCAAACACATGCATGTCTAACATTGAATCCTGTATTTTTAGCCAGTTTATAATTTCTCATTGGGTGAGGAATCCACTGTTGCTTTTGTAGCAATTAATATTTATATAACTTTTTACAGATTTCATAATAGTTATTAATATTATAGAGCTTTTAATACTTAGATATGGTTTGTTTTAACTCTCACAGCAATGCTCCAATTTGAGTATTAGTAACCCATTTTATTAATGAGGAAATCAAGTCCCAGACAGATTAAATGAAGTGTTGTAGGTTTACTAAGTAACTCAGCTGGACTTGAACCACGGCCATTCTCCACCATCAGTTTTTCTATAGCATTCTGATTAGCAATGAACAGATTCCCACACTGTCAGATGCTCTGTGTGCCTGCCATCCCTTCCTATACACAAGACCACAAAAGGAAAACCCAGTCAGTCGAGTTAATAATTAGAAATCTTTATCTACATGCTCTGCATGGCATTGTGCTCTCTTAGTTTCTGTCCACATTGTTTCTGACCTGGACCACGATGTCAATTCCATCCAGCAAATATTTACTCAACTCATTCTGCGCAGGGCACTGTGTATGGGGGTAGCAACGCTGGATTGAAGAGAACCACTTCCTGTTTTCAAAGAAAGGGCATAATGTATCAGGCTGTGATAGGTGCTGAAACAGGGCTATAATTTTTAGAATGTGCTACAGAAGGAAAGGAGAGTGAATACCTAGTGCTGAACTAGGTGTAAAGATCTAAGCAGAGGTGTTGTTTGACCTGGGTATTGTAGAATAAGCTACAAGAATTTGACAGGGAAAAGTATAAGGAAGGAACATTTCAAAAGAAAACAGCATAAACAAAGGCATGAGAGCATGAGACTTACTTGGGCAATAGTGCCTAGACAGGCTAAGAGCAGAATGTAGATTTAAGCATGCAGATCTCAGAGGCCGCTCTCCTGGATTCAAACCCTGGCTACGTTTTTTGCTAGCTTTTAAAACGTAAGTCAATTTCTTAGCCTTTCTGTGCTTCAATCTTTGTATCTGTAAAATGGCAACTCTAACATTTTCTTGTGAGCAATATATCAATAATGCAGTTGGAATTTGGCACATAATAATCACAAACAACTGTCATATCTGATTTTTATTTGCATTTTTTACACATAGCGTCCATACAAACCATGAGAAGTAGACAGGGCTTTTGTGCAGGCCCTGACTGTAGTAGAAATGTATGAACGATTTGGGGAATGAATGAAGCTTTGGGGACTTTAGTGGAGGACTGGGGATGTAGCTCAGTATTCAGCTTGCCTAGCTTTCAGGAGGCCTTGTGTTGAATCCCTAACATCACAAAAACAAACAAAAAAAGAAACTGTAGTGGAAATAAATACCAATGGCACTGCTTTCTTTTCATTGTTTAATTCTCTTTTTGGTGGAATGCTAATGAAAAATAAGGCAGCTAACATTATGCAGAATGTCATTTTATTTTATATATACATCTATATAATAAAATGCTATAAGAATATGCCCTAAATTGTTCAGAGTGATTATGTTTCAGTAGAACAATTTACTTTATTTAATAGTGGTTTCATGTTTACTATGCGTTATGTACTATTCTAAGCTCTCTACAAATATTAATTCATTAATCATCTTGCTAACCAAATAAGTTAGGCACTGTGGATTAGCACATTTCACAGATAAGGAACCAAGAAACAGAGAGGTTAAGTCTCCAAGTTAAAGAGCAAGTGAGAGATGGTTTATTGTCTATTACTTTTATGTGCTTTTCTAGACCTTCAAAAACTTCTAGATTGAACATGTCAGTTTACTAATATAAATAGATGTTTTAAAAATATATCATGGAGCACAAATTAAAAGGCCTTTAAAAATATTTAGTCTTCATGGTCCATACTATTCAATAATAATAATTTAAAAAAAAAAAACTCATATTTTGGAAAGCCGGGTGTGGTGGCGCATGCTTGTAATCCCAGTACTTGGGAGGCTGAGACAGAAGGATCACAAGTTCACGGCCAGTCTCAGCTACTTAGTGAGGCCTTCTGCAACTCAGTGAGACCCTGTTTCAAAATAAAGAATAAAAAAATAGGGCTAGGGGTATATAGCTCAGAGGTAGAATGTCCCTGGGTTCAATCCCCAGTACCCCCCAAAAAAACTCATATTTTTAAATTCTTGGTCTAAACTTCTTTGGTCTGAGGAATAAATCAAGGAATTTTGACAAAGATATTTCCAAAGAAAATATATTTTTGATAGTTTAGAATCATTTGCTCAGAGAAGTAGGGAAACTCATATTATACAATTAATAAATCAAGTTTGACATTGTGTGCTTGTAGTATATATATACCTAAATATGTATAATCCTGCTCAATTTTTCAATGATCTACTACAGTATTTACTTAGTTCATTCATTAAGCCCTATGTCATTGGATATGTTTGACAGCATGTGCTATTGTTTAACCTCAAGTTATTTAGAATATGGATGAAATATTAACATTCAGAAATAAACAAAGTATGTAGGAATTTGAGTCTGTCACATGCAATGATTTGAACATGGCTTGTACCCTCCTGTCTTCCCCAAACTCATGTAGAAGTTTAATCCTTGAAGTCATATATTAATGGTATTAAGAGGATGGAAACTTAGCTGGGCATGGTGGCTTACACTTAAAATCACAGCATTTGGGAGCTGAGACAGAAGGATTGCAGGATCTAGGTCAGCGTACTGTAACTTAGTGAGTAGGGCTGGGATTGTAGATCAGAGGTAAAATGTCCCTGGGTTCAATCCCCAGTACCACACACACACATACACAGGGAAAAAAAAAGGATAGAAATAATGTGACTGTGTGTTCAGAGACCAGACACATATACACACATGTGTGTTCCCCGTTTCTTGCCATGGAATGTCATATGCCACCTTCAGACTCTGCTAGCAGCAAGAAAGCCTTCGCCAGAATTGAGCCAAGTCCAGTACTGCACACTTGAGTCTCAAAACCTATAAGCTAGATAAAAAACTAAATAAACATCTTCTTTTTATAAAGTTAACCTATGTCAGGTAGTGATAAAAAGCTGACTCATACATAGGGGAAGGGAAAAATGGAAAATAGGTTATTCTAGTTTAAGCTGAGGCAAAAATTTTGCTATATTCCCACAGTGACAACTTATTTTCTTTATAAACATAATTACAGATTATAATAATTATCACCTGGGATCAAATTTAACCTAAATTTCCTTCTCATAATTAAGTGTCATGTTTTTCATAACCTCAATTAGAATTTGTTACAAGTAAAACATCTGAAGGATTAAGAGATGCTTGACTGTTTTATTTTTTTCTTTCAACTGTTACAACAGTATGGATTTTATTTGTTACCACTTTAATGTTTTGTTTAGTAGATGATTATCAAAAGCAGAAAAATTTAATTGAACAAAAATGTACTTCTAAAATGTATGCATAATGAGTTTGTGACAAACACTATTAATTTAAAAGCACTAATAAAGTCATCATGCACCATGTCTCATCCCCAGCCCCTGAGAATCACTTGGAACAGATTCCCAGGCTTAACTGCTTCCATCTCCATTATTCAGAGCTTGTTTAAATTTTATGAAGTGCTTAGATACGGATCTGGGCACAGGGGATAATAACATTTACCACACACTATTTGCAATCAGTGATAGGAAACTGACAATAAAAAATGCAATGGAGTAAGTATTAGAGTGTTTCAGGTGCACACGCAGGATGGTGCTGTAGTTCTTCCCTGATGGGAAGAAGCAGCTCTCTACCCAAGTAACATGTGCACTCTGACCCAAAAAGATGAGTATCTATAGTAATAAAATCAGCATGGTATCAGCACAAAAACAGACACATTGACCAGTGGAACAGAATAGAAGATACAGAAACAAGTCCACAAACTTATAGCCAATTGATTTTTGACAAAGGTGTCACATATGTTGGAGAAAGGACAGTCTTTTCAATAAATGGTGCTGGGAAAACTGGTTATCTACCTGTGGAAAAATGGAACTAAATCCTTACCTTTCACCCTGCACAAAAGTCAACTTGAGATGGATCAAAAACCTGGAAGTTAGACCAGAAACTGTGAAATTACTAGAGGAGAGCATAGGTTCAACACTTCAACATATAGGCACAGGTAGAAACTTCCTCAACAAGACCTCCAAAGCCCAAGAAATTAAAACAAGAATTAATAAGTGGGATAGCATTAAACTACAAAGCTTCTGCTCATCAAAGGAAACCATCAAGAGCCTAAAGAGAAAGCCTATGGAATGGAAGAAGATCTTTGCAAGCTATCCCTCTAATAGAGGTCTAATACCTAGGATATACAAAGAACTTAAAAGACTTTGCACTAAAAAAACCAATAATCCTATAAAGAAGTGGGCAACTGAAATGAATAGACACCTCACGAAAGAAGAGATACAAATGGCCAATAAATACATGAAAAAATGTTCAACATCATTAGCAATCAGGGAGATGCAAATCAAGATTACTGTAAGATTTCATCTGACCCCAATAAGAATGGCAAGCATTAAGAAGTCAAACAACAACAAATGTTGGCAAGGATGTGGGGAAATAGGGACTCTTCTACACTGTTGGTGGGATTGCAAACTAGTTCAACCACTATGCAGATCAATGTGGAGATTCCTCAGAAAACTGGGAATGGATCCACCATATGATCCGGCTATACCACTACTAGGTATCATACCAAAGGGATTGAAACTAGAAAACTACAGTAATATATGCATACCCATGTTCAAAGCAGCACAATTCACAGTGGCCAAATTATGGAACCAACCTAGGTGTCCATCAA